>CAUHTR010008092.1:31643-110409 GCA_959609185.1 Schmidtea polychroa
ACAGTTTTTAACAATAGCACCTGTATACATATGGAAGTATTTCAGTAGCTTGATAGTTTTTCTAACAACTGGGGTAAATAGTTTCCATTATCTTATACTTCTAAAAGAGGTTTATATCGTAGTTGTTTATCAATAGAATTAGGAATCTCCTAAAGTATTTTTATTTCATTAAAGCTTTGGAAGATGGAATCTTAACTGATGATGAAATAATGAAATTCAATCAAATAATACAGTATATTAAAATAATATTTAATAGATTAAAAGGTGTCACTAATAGTTATAACTAATGAATATTCTTAAAAAAATCTGAAACGAGAGAATGCTAAAGAATCATACATAAAAAATTTATTGCCTCTTCAAAAGGTTGATGTTTGTCACTCTTAAATTAATTGTTGACCATTTTATTAAAAGAAAAAAATCATTTGATAGAATCTGATGTTAACTTTCGGGGGGGGAAAATTGTTTTTAGAACCTTCTTTATGATCTTTAATTCTTTATCACTTAGACCTTTTATATATTCAGGATCAGTATTAAAATATTAAGTTCTAAACATATAGGATTAAAAACTTGAGAATATAAAGGTTTCTCAATTCTCTCAGGATAAATGATTTCAACATTATAAATATCAAGATCAGTAATCTTTGTACCATATAACTGATTCATCTATCAAGATTTTTTATTATTGGTATTAACTTATTTCCTATAGTTAGTGTTGTCTTTAAATCACTTAGGATGAATCTCTTATCATCATAATTTGATAATGATACTTTTTGCAGATTCTACCAGTAAATATTATGCTTTTCACTTTTAAGTTGATGTACTTACATCAATTTTATCTTTATGCTTGGATTCAATGTATCTATATAATCTTGATGAGAAAGTTTTCTTTGCTACACATCTCTGAATTCCTTTAGCATCTGTTATCCTTTACAGGTTTTTCTTCCTGCCCGTCCACTCCCTCGGGAATACAGGATATTTAAATGTGATTGGAACTCACCCTTTGAATTTTTAATTAATTGTATGTTTCTTCAAATTTAGGTTTTTTATATGTTTCTGTATAATATTGTTAGAACGAATAAATATTCCATTTTCTATAGGAGTAAAAGGTTTTTCATCTTTAACGAAAATAATTTCTCCAGATGATTTATTAAATTTGAAAGTATAGTATTTTTCAGAGATATCACTTTGTAAATCGTGAGTTCTTATTGTTAAAAAACATTGAATCTGTATCCATTGCATGCATTGCTATATTCGATCATATATGGGTTGTAAGATGTTATAATATGTTTCATACATTTGTAATTTTGAAAGTTCTAAATTGCAAAGCCGATAATATTGGTTTATTATATGTTTCTCAAAATTCTGTAGTTCTACTGCAGTAAATTTTCAGAAAATAATACTTCTGCATTTTTTAAATGTAGCTTTCCTAGCATACGATTATAACGGGCTATATCTTTCGGGGTATTTTTCAAGAGTTCAATATGAGTATATTTATCAACATTTTCCATTGTCTTCCCACACTGTGATTGTTTAAAGTTTATAATTATTGTCTTTAAAAAGATTACCTTCTCTTTTTGCAATGTTTCGACAACGAATGTTCTCCTCGATGAAAGCTTTCATGAATGGAGCTTGTTTAAATCTTATAACCAGTATGAACTTTTTTTAATATCATTCCTTGTGAAAGATAAAACTGTAGTAAGTGATAATGGGAGAGATAAAACTTCCTATTTGTTTGATCACCGAGAAGTTTGATTGTTGGAGGTTTACCTTGTAACATTTGCCAGATTGAAAGTTCGTTGATATCATCATTCTTCTTATAGGAGCTAAAGGGAAATAATCTTGTTCCTGATTTTATATCATCAGGATAGTCAAGGTCACATTCTACAAAGTATCCTATTGGAGAATCTTTCGGGTTGAAAGTATTTCTTTTATAAGACGTCTGTTGGTTCCATCTCAATGAATCACCATTGGTAAATATTGAGTCATAATTCCTGAATATAAAGCTGTTGCATCTATATAAAGTATAAATAGAGGATTTTTTCATTCCTTCTAATACTTATTTTAGTTCCTCCTATTAGTTGTATATGTGCCTCAGAATGTTTAGAAAAGTATTCTACTATAGTAATTATTGCATTTCTATAGCTTTTATTTCTCGATTACCCATTACTGAAGAGAGTCTCCTCTAATATTAGTTTTAATTAAATTAAACATATCGAGGTCGGTTAAAAGATCTATAACTTTATCACGCTCTGGAAGATCTGAAGTCCAAATGGTATATTTATATATACTATATAATAAAGTATCCCAAGATAAAGAGGGTGCTGTTATATAATTGTAGTTTAAGAAACAAAGAGTTTGTAAATTCTTCAAAGCAATCTGCTAGAATATAAACATCCAAGGATTAGGTACATGTCAGTATATTCTCCTAAAGTTTTACAGTTCAAATAATTCCCACATTTTATTGCTCGAGAATATCTTGATCTGTAATATGATATTGTTGAAGTTGTGAAAAGAATGTTTCTTGGTTAGGAAGACTTGTTTCATATATATCTTTCAATGAATTCATATAATCATATGGATATATTCCTTTTGCTAACATGTAGATATTCTTCTAGAGGAATATTATTTTTTCCAAGAATTCTCGAGTGATTTTAAAATATTCTGGTTCATTGTTTTTGCCACTGCATCTAAAGACATTTGGAGAAAGTTTAACGAGTCTATAAATTTTAATTTTCCATATTCTACTGATTTATATTTTTCCTTTGTTAAGCCGATAACTTTGAAAGAGTTTTTAGCATTTGCTGCTAAATGTTTAATAAATAGATGTATGTCATAACCAAAAAGATTATGAAATATAACAGGTACAAAATTTGGGAGTATGACAATTAAGATTGCAATTTCTATGAGCTGCTCCTCGATAATTATTTCACTTTTTAAATGATCATGATCTATAACTTTTGCATTATCTTGTCCTTCATGAAATAATCTTGTTTCTTCTGCTTCTATTTGGTCAATAGTTAGAGATCTAATATCAGAATGACTTCAGAGAGAGAGAGTTCCTCAAAGGGTTGTTTACACATCCAACAATTTGAAGCGTTTTCATATTCTTCCTGTTGTTGTTCTGAAATATTTTGAGGATAGCTTGTTTTTAATACTTTAAATATTTCGTGTTCTAAGCTATTTATACTTTTAGTAAAGTGATCTAGAACCTCTTCTGAAGAAGTTCTCTAAATGAATATTCTCTAGATTTTATGAGTTCAGGATAATTACTTTTAAATAATAGTTTATAAGCAGATGGTAATTGTTTAGCTTGTTTGATACTATTGGGTTTATTCTTTTTCTTAGAAAGGCTTTCATCCTTGTTGGTTTCTCCTTCTGTCCAGAGGCTTTCCATTCATCCCTGAGTTTATATTTTTCTATTATTTTTAATATTGTATAATTATATCTTGTTCGCGATTTATACATTCAAAGTCTCCATAGACAACTCCTACTGTTTGTAGTAAATTTGAAAAGTTTTTAAAATGCATCTTGGGGGTTATTAGGCATTCTAATTAAAGCTGGATCATCTTTTTCACAAATTCTTGTATGTTTAATCATAGAGTTTTTAGTTGTTGAATAATGAAGACATCTTTTACATGTTCCTCCTCCACAAGTTGGATTCTCTGGTGATGTAAAAGCTTGAAAGTTTTTATTAAAATATAATGTTGATTATTTTCTTCTTCCAAGATTAAAAGATATATCTCCCTATCTCCACTATCTCTAACTTCATAATCAGAAATATAAATTGGAATAATATCTTTCCTTCCATATCCCCATCCTTTAACATGTTCATAAATATTAAGTTTAAGATTATTTAGTTTTTCAAATTCTGGAATATCTTCTAGTTTCATTGGAATGAGTGAATCCCTTGGGAAATATTAATTCATTTTCATATTGTTTGTATTGTTGAACTCTTTGGGGGTTTTCAGCTTGAGGATGTAAATATGCAAGTATTGACCACATGAAACATTTGTTATCACCATTCTGTACATTTATAACAGCCCTAGATTTAAAGGGTGTTTGAATATAAGATTTAGGATTTGGAGGTAATCCCCTCCAATAATCAATCACTAAAGATTGGAAAGAGGAAATACTAAGTTTGATTCTCCTAATTCATTTTCTACATCCTCTTGTTTTGCTTCTACTGCTTGAATTATTTTCTTTGATGGTTTTATCAAATCCTCTAGTTGAAAATAAATATTTAAAGGGTATTGCGATTTCAACATCTAAAGGAGTTCTGTTTTCTTCCACACCTCTCCAATATTTTGATTTTTATTGTGATTTTATATTTTATAACATTATACCTTGTTGGTTTATAATCTTCTAAAGCTCTAGTGAAAGAATTTTTAATATTTTTTTTATTTCTCTTTATATATTCTCCAGGAGTTGCAGGTCCGCTGATTTCTGATTGAAATTCATCTATGTGATTAAATTCATCCCAGTTATATTTTCTTTTTCATCATGTTTGGGTTCTCCTTCTGAATGGCATTCTTCAACGTCAGAAGTTTGTTTTTTATTTTTACATTCTTTTATATGTTCTAAATAATAGAAATTTAGTTTTGTTGAAAAGTTACAATTAGGACATGAAAATATTTCTCTAAGTCTCCCGATACAATTTTCAAAATGTTTATTATATCCAGAATGAAGAAATCTTCCTTTACATTTAGTACAAACTTTTGAATTTGTATCATTAAGATTATTTTCTTTTAGTAAATGAGCTTTCGACTTACAGTGAGAAATTAATCCAGTTTTATTTTAAAAACTTTATTGCAAATATTACAATTCATTTTTTAGAAAAATTTTTTATTGGATACTCTGTTTTCATTTTTTATTTATTTTTCTATTTTATTTTCATAATGCGATAGTATAATTTTTAGATTTTTATAATAAAAATTTAAAAAATGATAAAAATCCGAACTCCGATAGCGCAGTGGGCTAGACTGGCATTGTGGTTCAAATGGATAGTGGTTCAAATCACGTCTGAGGTTAGTTTTTTTTTCAACATAAAATAATATTAAAAATTTGAAAATAATATTGAAAATGGTGTGGGTATCTTAGATTTATATTTTATTTTATTTATTTTTATTTTATTTTATTTATTTTATTTTATTTTTTTATTAATTAAAAATTTTAAAAATGACAAAAATCCGAACTCCGATAGCGCAGTGGGAATAGACTGGCACAGTGGTTCAAATGGATAGCGGTTCAAATCCTAACTACGGTTAGTTTTTTTTCAACATAAAATAATATTAAAAATTTGAAAATAATATTGAAAATGGTGTGGGTATCTTAGATTTATATTTTATTTTATTATTTTTATTTTATTTTATTTATTTTATTAATTAATTATTTTTTAAACATAAATATGAAAAAAAAATATTGAAACGGGTGATGGTGGTGAACCGGTAATTATCGCCACCAGTCTTTCGAACACCCCCCGGATCGATTCTATAATGTGCACATTTATTTCTTGGTTGTTTTCGGACCTCTTCGGATTCGCTTTCGAATTCATTTGTACTTTCGAGCAGCACACTTAAAACGCCGATGAAATCGTATTCGAGCGAGAAGCGAATAATAAGGTGTGCTGCTATTATCGGATTGATTCTGATTATGAGTCTGGCCAGCTTGTATATTGGAAGAGATTTGATAACGAAAGAGGTTGAAATAAAAAAAAAAATGATCCGGATCAAAAAAAAACTGTTGAGAGGACAGTGAAAAAAAAAATACCACTGTCCTCTCAGAGCAGTTTTACTATTTACAAAAATGTTAATTATATTTATTTATATTTATTGAGAAGTGATAAATAGCATAAAAGTGTAAATTTTAGGCCTTTTTTAAAGGAATTATGTGAAATAGAGCATGAAAATAAGGGGCTTCAAACTTAAAACCGTTGGATTGAGTTTTTTTAAAATAAGGGGTAAAATGATATAAAAGTATAGATTTTATGGTGTTTTTTTAATAGTTTAAGTGAAATGGAGGCATGAAAGCTTGGGGGGCTGTGTTGGTTAGGGATATATACACACTACTCCAACCATAGTAAAATTAAATTGCTATATGATATCTTGTAGCTGTATCATTCAATACAAAGGTAAAACCAGCTTAATTAGCTTGAGTTAGGAGCCCCTAAGCATTTGTACATACCTTTTCCCTTCAAATATGGTGAAATGAAATTTTTAAAAGGCTAAAGTGTTCTCAAAATTGTTGAATAAAAATGAATGGTTTTCTTATTACTTACCATGTATACAAATATTTACCTGAATTTTAATCTTTGTCTTTATGTCGTGATGCATGCGATTGATGAGAAAGGCCAAAACATCAGTATTGTCTTGTTCATCTATTTTTGATTTCGGTTTAAAAATACTGTTTTGAGATTTTTTCCATTTCATTTCACTATCCTTCTGCAGAATCTCTACCAATTCAATGAGCATATTCAACTCTTCGAGATTCGGGTATTCTGACTGCAGTTTGGTTAGTTTGCTAACAATATCCGAGCATGACGATTTACTGCACGGAGAAACAATGAAAAATATTCTAAAATCTCGTGTAATGATTTAGTAATTTATGAGTGATGTCTATGACAAGTAGGAATAAATAAAAATATTTAATATTAAGTAAAAACCTCACGGTATATTCTAAAAAAGGTTAAAAGAAAAACCAAAATTCCTCGAGCCCGAGCTTTGGGAGTGGAAATTCAAGTGCACTAGCCACTAGCCCCTATTTATCAAAATATGCTTATTTAGATGTGCATTTAAACCTGAAATAGTATGAATATAACTATTTTCAGCTCTGGTATGTTTGACTTTGTACAGATAGTCAAAATTTTTAACTGTCACTCGTTACCAAAAAAAATTTTAAATTTTCAAAGATAAAATACATATCAGCAGATAAATAAAAACGTTTTGGAAACCTATGCCTTTTCATGCACCGCCTTAGGATTTCTTTTACTATAAAGAAATGGTAGTATTGACTTTTAAGTGCAAATGCTAACTATAATGACATGTGTTTTTAAGTTCAAAACCTTTTGTCGAAAAATAAAGTTTGCCACATGACAGTATTGATTTCGTAGATTTCAAGTTTTTCATACAAATTTAAGACAGAAGGCTCACACTGTTTGGCGGATGATCCGATCATAATACAAAAATACATTGTTCGTCAAAATGTCTAATTCAAAGAATCACCTGCTAGAGGGTTCTGACTAAAGTCAGAAAATATTTCTTCACTGACTATAGTCGGTATTTGAACTTTGCATAACTTAAAAATCAATACTACCTTTTCTTTATTCTTATAACTTCAAAAGAGATGTGCGCAAAGTCATCAGTGTCCAGAATGCACGCATCTTTCTACTTATATTAATTCCAAAGGCGTGGCTAACGGAGCTTGGAGAAAAGATGTACCTGGCGCAAGGACAGGGGCGCCGAAATGGGTTTTGAAAACTTTAGTTTTGTAGAATTTGGAACATGCATCGTATTATTATTGTATGTTTTATACCCTACTTATTTTCGTCCTGTTATGTATTCATCATTGCAATAAAGTCTACTTTATCTGCACAATAAACTATGCAAAGAATGCTTGATTTTGTTTTATTTCAGTATATCATTGAAATTCATTCATTGGAACTCATCATATTTAATCATCTTTAGAATCTATTTCAGACTCATTCGATTCAGTTGCGGTTTTTGAATCAATTTCCTGAAGCTCTTAACAAGTTGAACTTCATCGCGGTCATAATTACTGCCGTAAACACTGTACCCAGGGACCATGACGGTAATTATGACCGGTCATGTATTCATGATTCGGTTTGCTGGTTGCTTTGTGATGACTGCTCTTTCAAAGCATTTTCGACCGTGGGATGCCCTCTTTGATCCTGTAAATGAGCCCAATGGTCCCACATATCTATATCAGCCTCTAGGACCATAGCGGTTACGTGTGCCCGCTGCACAATTTTTTATTATATATTAGTATATTGTACTTCAATCGACAAGTTTTTGATTTGTTTATATAAAACAAAACTTCTTGTTTTCAAAATGTATCTTGGGCCACGGTGACATTTTGCAAAATTGTCCCTTGGCTCTTAACCTGTTAATATATGATAATAATAGGAATTCGGTGGTGAATTTTTGTAATCCCAGATTTTCCGTTTTGTCACTGGGATAGCGAGAAATTTATAATTTACCACAGAAAATTAAAAAAATCAAATTTACACTCATTTTTATTCTATTAATTAAATTCAGTTGAAGATTTTTATAATTTACTATTTTCTGTTTTGAAGTATGACCTAAAAGGCGCAAAATGTTTTTAAAATATTTAAACAAACCATTATTTTGGATAATTTTCCGAAAAAGTTCACCAACAACACGGAAAGTATGTGCTTTACACAACTATTTATGAAGTAGCAAGATAGAAAATAAAAGTATAATTGACTAGAGTAGTCATAATTTTGAAAATACTATCGTATGTAGTCGGGATAAATGGTAAATGGGCTATTTAATAGTTTTAAATTCATTTTAGTCACATTTTAAGTTAAGTTTAGCTCTGTAAAATTTAATATAGTCAACTCTCCTTTAACACGGTATTTTTATAACGCGCAGTGAAAATTAGAGCTGTTCTCTTATAACGCGACGCGATCTCCTTATAATGAGTTTTTTGCACAAGGACTTTCAAACAACTCAAATGACGTAAAAAGATTTATCTATGGGAACACTTATTCGACTTTTGAATTAAAATTTTTGTCTGTACATAGTAGGCATTTAGAGGGGATTTCCCTTTTTCTCAATTTCAATAAGTATTAGGCAATTAACAATCAATAAACCATTCCTTTTAATTTATTTTATGTTTAAATGTATTTAGGGGTAGAAGTTTATAATATAAATTTAAGTTTATTTAAATTTATTTATTTCTAAGATTCCATACAACTCGGTACGAATTCATCCAATTCATATTAGTTCTCAGTTTCTTATAACGTGTTTTTCATATAACGCGACGTAAGGTAAATTATTTGTCTTAATTCTATGTTTCTCATAATGCAATCTCCATAAAATGCATCCATCATTTTTATAATCTTTCTTATAAAGCTGGATTTCATATAATGCAGAACGAATAAATCGCATTGTAGGAGAGTTGACTGTAATTCTTTCGCTTTCACAAATCCAAAATAATTTTTTATTCTGTTTATTGGTTTATATCTGGATTGTTACATTATCCGAAACATGAAAATATACATCTTCTTTAAAAGCGTTTCGTTTGAAAAATCACAAATCTGAGACCAATATATCGTAATGAAGTCTGATCTTTCGTTGCCTCTTTTCCTCAAAACCTGTAAGTATTCCCCATCTTTTGAAATAATTGTCCAATCTGCAAAAGAATTTCAAAATTTTCACATTGAAGCTGACTTCACTTTTGGCAGTTCTGTAGTTACATGTCAATTTATTTTCTTTGTAAGATTTTTGATGCAAGATTTAGTTTGATTATCATTTCATTTTCTTTAGAAGGTTTGCCCCTCAATTCGAATACTTTCTTTTTCTATTAGAATGATTTGAGTCAGCTGGTTATTTATATTGGAAAATTGTCACTTTTTGGAATATTTCGCTCCATTATTTTACCTATTGTATGATTATTTGCCCAAGCTTCATACACGGTACATGATTGTATTGGTTTGAATATAAATAAAATATAATAAAAATATAATAAAATATGAACCTATGTTGTTTCATACACATAAATCAACGTGATTTCCAGTAAACTGCGTACAACATTCTTAAAACACAAGGAAGTCAGAGGTTCATAACTGTATTTAGTTACTGTTGTACAATAGTTATTGAAAAAATTCTATTCTCCGTTTAAAAATATTTTTGATAAAGTCTTGGTGTTTTATTCAGAGTCGACTAGAAAAATTATGCAATAATTCATATTGTCAGTAAGAACCGTATTTGTGTAATCTCCAAAACCCAAAGATAATGCACCATATTTTCACTTTATTTCATATCTCAACTGATTATTGCAAAAAATATGTCTATTCTCGGTAATGTTTTCCTCTCTCTTGAACTCCTCTGTCATAATGTTTTTTCCAAATATTAAAAAGGTATCAATTTTATAGTTTCTACAAAACAATTATGAACGATTATAAGCAGTTCACAGTAAAATTTATTTTACTTTCCTACTTGGTGTGTCATAATGTGAAAGAAATTTACACGTTCATATAAAATATGTATTTAACGCAATCAAACCAACACAGAAATGAAACCAACTATTTCTCCACTATCAACCAGAAAATACAATAAAAGTGAACTTGGGACGAACTTGGTGACTTCCGCAAGCGTCTAAACAAGCCGGTTTCCTAAAATAAGCAAGCTAATGTCTCAAGACGACATTGACATCCCTACGCCTTGCCAGTATGCTGTTTAAAAGCCAACATTCAAAAGGACTGCTAATTTAAGAGAAGAAATGATGGAAAAGCTATAAACTGAGCAATGGTCCTTGCGTTTTGACGACAAACAAATTGAAGATTAAGAATATCAAGTTGTGGAACTGATAAATGAAAGAACTGAAGTGAAATTAGCACCACTCCGACTGAAATGTAGGGCATCTGAAACAATTGATGAATGTATTCTTCAAGTCCTCGACGAATACAATTGATGGAAATCAATCAAAAAGAATGTTACTGATACAACAGTACTCAATACCGGGAGGCAGAATGGAGTTCTTGTCAAGCTGCAAGATATGTTCGCATAGATGGGTATTTCCAAACCAGAGTTTATTGGCTGTCAGAATCACATTCTGGACGGAAGAAGTGGAAACAAACAACACCTATCCAAATTTCGAGTATTTCTTTGTACACAATCTGATAGAGATATATTTGGAAAGTGAGATTTGGTTACGTTCACACTGTCTAGCTGGTATAGAGAATTATGAAATGCTAAAGCATGATTTGTCAATGGCACTGAAGACATCCTTGAAAGTATTATTTCAGGATGACATGACATTCCTGTACCATCTGACACACGTTTATTGCTTTTTGAAAAGAAATACTTTCCGCTGATCAAATTTAAAACAATCTCAAACATCCGTAATTCCAGGTGGAATTCCAGAGCAACCCTGGCTTTTCTTGCGTTTATTCTGATACCGTCAACTAGGACGAATTTGAAGAAGGTTTGCAGATCTTTTAATTGGTCATTATATTTCTTTACAAATCAAATGTACGAAGACCATGTTTTGTGAACTTGTCTAATATACTGGCTTCCTATAAGAAAATGCCATCTTCCTAAAAAAATCATTGGAGTCATGCAGAAATAAAGAAAAACTGCAGCCTCGATTTATTCTGAGCAATAAATCAAGATAAATTCTACACTGCTCTTGTAAAATATATAAAAATAAATACCCATTTCGATGTTTTCAGACAAAAGTTCATCGTTTTATAGCACAGTATGAAGAAGTTAATAAAAAGAGTAATAAGCCTGATATATACACCATGAGCCTTGTATTCTTCGAGTTAACTTATTATAAGTGGCTCATCTATAGTTCAATGAACTTGGGATTAGTTGTATCATACAAGAATAACTATAAAATATAATGTGTTCTCAGGAGTATATATCCACAACTCTTTACAATGACTTTTCTCAACTGTTCACATCGTACTGATAAGATGTCAAGCTCCAAAACAGTTTTATACTTAATAAACCTGACAGTTTGAATTAATATGTTAATACTCATTAAATACTTGTTCGTGTGTTCAATCTTTGACTATGCTTCGAAATTTTTTTTTTTTTTTTTAAGTATTTTATTTTTAAGTACATCACTTAGATACGTTAAAACGTGTATACGAAGTAAAAGATTAAAGGACTTCTTAAAAGAATTGCAAAACTGTGATGTTAAGATTATATATAGATATAATTACTTATTTTGAAAATATATTTCATATTATCACATTATTATAAGAACTTATTTCGATTTTCACCTCTGATTTCTATTCAATTGATATTGTATTTATAAGAAATTGGCTATGGATCAGTAAAGATATCGATGTTTTTTGATATCCACAAATTTTCGGCACAGCCTTTTTCAAATGATTTTAAACCTCAAAATCTCTTGAAAAAGACAGTGCGGAAAATTGTTGAAAATCAAAAAAACATCGATATATTTACTGATTCATAGTCAAGCTTTCTTATAAATACAATAATATTACATTGTAGAAAATACAGTATTTATGGATAGATATTATTATTCTTAGATTAAGTTATTTTTAGTTGAATTAGAATACAAAATGTAAATTAACGAAATAAATGTTTAAATATAAAAATTAAAACCAAATATTATATAAACGAATAAAAATGAACTCATAGAATGATAATTTAAATTGTGTTTACATACCTCTGATTCATTGTTGAATCAAATGAATACAAAGATTCATCTTTGGCAAGTAGTTTGAAGAAGCTTTGCAATTGTCCCATTTATTAAATACTTGATAAATTATGTGAGCAAAAATATGCTTGAATCTAATTGGAATTTGATGAAAATTTTAAGAATGTTCAAGTGAATTTATTTCATAAAATATTTTTGCATATTAACAATTTGGAAAATTAATTATAAGAATTTGAGATATTTCTGTTAATACAGTTACATAGAAATATGTAACTGATATATTCAAACAATTTTGTAATTAGAATGAGATTTAATTTAAATTTAATATTTTATTTTAAGTTTTATTTTAAAAATAGGTTTATTTAAATGGAAAATGGATTAAGGCAATAGAGATACTATGAATGTGACACTCTAAAAGTAATTTCATATATTACTCTACGTCTATAATTGGAGAAGAATTATTATTATTAGAAGACTTGTGAGACATATTATTTATTAATATAAAAAAACTGATTATCCCCGGGAGGAAGTAATTATATTGTAAGTATCTTGAGCTAGATACACATGTGCATCAATAATACAATATTAAACCTTTGATATTCAGACATTCATTACATAATAATCAGACATACAAATTCGGCATGCAATTATATTATTTCAATCAGATATTATTTACAGTTACCTTACAATTACAAAATGAATTCGTATTAAACGAGGGTCTAAAAATCGTAAAGTATAATTTCAGATCAATAATTACAAATTGGCATCGACATGGAGCCCACATGAAAATGGCTTTACCTGCCAATGTGATTTACACTAACATTATTTAGAATTTTAAAAATACGCGGAATTTATAATGAAACAAATAATTCAAATTATGAGGTTATATTAATGAACTATCTTCATATTGTTGATCGGATGCTGTTTAGAATATTGTATCAGAATTTAAATAAAATCATGCATGTACACAATTCCTCAAAACAGATTTAAATATAGCACTTTCACCCGTCTCTCACGACTTTGGTAATATCTGTGCACTACAAATTTGGATAAAACTGAGCAGCTTGGCAGCGACTATTAATCTCAGATCCGTCGGGTTCAGGAACGATTGAATTTCAATTGCAAAAAACCGCTAGTTATGGTTTAATTTTCATTGAAAATATACAAAATAAACATAATTAATTTAAATAATTATCTCAAATTGTATTGTTTTTGTATACAAACAAATTTTAATCCCATCTCTAAAATCAACTTCCTTTGCAAAATCTTTTCCTGCACAGAAATTACAAGATTATTTAGTTGCTATTGATTAGTTTAGCCTTTTTCCTTATTTCCAAATAATTTATCAGTTTGTTGAACGATATTATTGTAAAATAAATGACAATTTTAATGAGCTAAGCTACTTCAAAAGAAAATAAATATTGATTAATATATCTCATTGAATTTCTTTAAATTCCAAAACTACCTCTCTCTCTCTCTCTCTCTCACATATAAATATATATTGCAGTTCTCAAATTAAAATTATTTTAAAATAAAATTGAATGGAAACCAAATGAAATAGATATTTAAATATATTATGACACATATAGAAAACAAAGTAGTAGAAAAGTGCAATATTGTATATGGAAAGAACTAAATACAAATTTAAAATAAATTAATAAATTATATAAAAAACTTTTTTATTTAATAAAAACATTTAATTATTTTTAAAATTATAATTAAATTAATATATTATTTTTAAAGTTTAAACATTCAGAATTTAATTTAATAANTATTTTTAAAGTTTAAACATTCAGAATTTAATTTAATAATTTAAAAAATTTTATTAATTATTTAATTTAACACAACAATCAATACATACAATATACAAGAAAAAAATTATTTAAAAACATTTAAAATACAAGTATTCACTGCATTCTGCATATTAATTTTTGGATTCAATGACTTTATCAACAACGCCTCACAAATCACACGTTCCCAATATTTATCGACATTTTTAATAAAATTTTAAAATCAGACATACCTATTTTAATCTTACAGCCCTTATTGTGCTCACTAATATGGGTCAAAGCCTTCGGTCTACAATGTCCTCGAGCTTGAATACAGAGATGACGGGAAATCTCTCCACTCATTACATGTAAACTGATAAAAGAGATCAGAACACAATTCGACCGGAGCTTTTGACTTATTAATAAACATATTGCGTTCTTTCCATGAAGTTGACACTATTCTATAGTTAAAATTTCCTAACTGCTTTCTTATCTTCACTTTATAATCCTTCAAACCTTCTGAGTAAGGCAATACTAACACAAATTTAGGCTCATCATCTTTGCTCACACTATTTAATTTATTTGACTCATCAAACGCACACACCTCAACAACATCATACCCAGATTTTCTCAAGCATGGATCATTAGGATTTTTAATAAATTTGTCAACAGTCTCTTTTACCATAATTAATAAAAAGAATTTTGAATAACCGTTGAGACCTGTATTATCCATGATTGGCACTGCCCAGTATAAAATAGCCAAATTTTTAAATGGATTATTGAAACCATTACTACAATCAGAATTTGAATGTAAAGATAGTTTTGAATTTGTTTCCTGCATTGTACAATATGATAGACAAAGTGTGGATGAAATTATGGTTTCGCTTGATGTTTGTAGTCTGTTTACTAATGTACCATTAGTTGAAACAATTGAATTATGCTGCTTGTTATGGAATGAAAACATTTTTGAACATCATGTTTTTGATGAACATCATATCAATCCTTAATTTTAGGAATAATTCAGATATATAGAGAGGCAACATCAAAAATTGGATTTTCGCCTCAGGTAGGAAAGAAGACATTGAAATCAGGAAAAGGGGAAAAGAAAATTTTAGATATTTTGTGGATCTTTATTAAAATAATATTTTTATCAATAAAGGATACTTTCTGTTTTTTCTAATAATACAATACGTTGGAAGTGTTCATTCTTATTTATTATAACAAACCAAAGGTCGATTAATCAAAATTCCGACAAGTATACAGATATGTATTATATGCATTTATAAATTTTGTTGCTATTACAGTAAGTCAACCATTTTCAAGTTGTGTAAATTGAAGTGAATGGAAACATTTTATATATAGTTTGTACTTTTTCAAATATTATCTTTAAACATTTGTCTTTAAAATTATTAGTGTATAAACGAAGAAATTCTGAAATCGTATTCAGGTTCTCTAGGTGTTTTTTTGATGTTATGCCATCAAAATACTTCTTTAGTTCAACAAATTTATATTATGATAATACTCGTATATATTCAGCCTAAATCATCCAATGCAAGAGGATGATAATATGCATTTTCAATATGGTTTCAAGATTTTCCATTGATACTAATTTACAATAGTTACTGACATGCAGCACCAGTTATTAAAATTAATTTTGAAATACTATGACCAGTAGGGTAATAACAAAAAAAGTTCTTTATGAAACCACTTGCAATTGAGGAAATTTTATGTGTAATTTAAGAATATAAATTGCATTTTTGATTTTTTTTTAAAAAGTTCCCAACTTTTCGAAAGAAGAAAGTGAAGAAATAATTTTAAAAAGAAATTTATTCAAAAGAGTAATAGTAATAACTATGAAACTTTTATTAAGAAATGAGATACAGAACAGTTAGTAATCTGTATAAAATGTACAAGAAATGTTTAAAAAATATTTTTTACTATGAGCTTCAGTTTCAAAAATTAAATTTTTCTCGATTTCACATGAAGTTCACCTATTAGTTTTACATCACGTTCAACAATTTGGTTAGATCTGGGAATGTCAATTAATGACTCCTCGATTGACCAATGCGTCTTTAAACACTTAATTACCTTCTTGCATTTGATATTGTTGAGTGAGGTAAACTGTTCATTAAAGAGCGCTTCATTGTAGTGTTGCGAATGGAACCAAGCGTTTAAACATTCTTAGCAGATGAAGTCGCATTTTGGAACGAGGATGCTGCGCCACTCTGGTATCCGAAATAATGCTATAACCGCTATATATCGCACATGAGTTGCATCTTGCCTGGTGTAAATTTGGGAGTTTCTTTCAGCTGATTCGAGGTCTATGTGAAGTTGTTTTGTAATGACGATGTGTCTGACATAGTTCATATAATAATTTAAAATCATCTCGCCATCCAGGGTTCTCGTCTGTGTTAACAAGGCGGTAATATGCCTGAAGAGAGACATAGTTTTCTGTTAATTTGTCAATGAAGGAATAGTTGAACTCTGAACTCTTGTTGGCTCTTGAATAAGAAAATTCATGATATGATTCAGAAGGAGGTCAAGTACATGGTGCTAACAGCCAATATATTGTGGCTTTTGAAAGCTTTTGCTCAAGACATAATCTTATATTAGCTTTACTATACCGTGCAAACGACTGGGAAACCAAAGTTTTTGGATTCCGGGGGAAGTATGGTTGCAAAGCTGTAACTTTAAGGAATTGACGGAATGTCACCACAAAGATTGGAGCCAGTGGCTTAATTTGATTCAATACGGAAAATCTCGCCCGGTCCGGACACTGTGAGGATTGACATATTGATAGCTTTTCTGGATTCGGTGGGTGGTGGTGCATGGCCGTTCTTAGTTTGTGGAGCGATTTTTCAGGTTAATTGCGATAACGAACGAGACTCTGACTTACTAAATAGTGAATTTGTATTCAATATAAATTCTTACTTTTTAGAAGTATAAATAGCATTTAGTGATATGAAATAGAGCAGTAATAAGTCTGTGAAGATTTAAAAAAAGTAACTAATTTTAAGATTGCACATTATTTTCGATAATTAAATTCATTAATTTAATAAATTATTTTAATTATATTAAATTTACTAAAATTTTAAGAAAATATTGTTTAAATAATTTCGTTCAATTTACTTTAATCAAAAAAACATTTAAATATAAATATCCAATTTACCATTTTTATTAATTCCTGTTCAGATGCTCTTTATTTTCTTGTATTGGAATTTACTTAAATATTAGTGATATTTTTTAACTGTCTTTTAATATTATACAATGGGTTCAACATCATCAAAACCTACACCTCAATACAAATTTATTAATAGTGGCGAAGGTCGTTTAGAAATGAAACCAGCAAATTTGCAATTCGAAAAGCGATGGGATACATTCATTCAATCACTAGACGTTGGCCCAGAAAATGTTAGACAAATCGATCAATTAGATCCAGACCAAAAAGAACAACTGCTTTTAAATTTTGTACGATCAAATTTTATAAAAATTATTCTATTAATTATTTTCATGAAAAGGAGTCAAAAAATCCAAAATACTCAGCCTTTCATTACGTTACTCTGATTAAGGCTCTTCAAACAGGAAAATCAATTCGAAAGAGTTTTAATAAAAAGCCAGATGATGATCCTGTCCATGTACTTTCAGCAACTG
Organism: Schmidtea polychroa; assembly: GCA_959609185.1. Lineage (NCBI taxonomy): Eukaryota > Metazoa > Platyhelminthes > Tricladida > Dugesiidae > Schmidtea > Schmidtea polychroa. Next base: position 49,457 of record CAUHTR010008092.1, read on the forward strand.
AGGTTTCATTAAGAACCAACAATGTCGAGTAAAATATTAAATTGGAAGTAAAGATATAATTTAACCTTTCATCAGTTGGGTTTATGATTTTCTCAACAACAATGGTTTAGAAGTTCTGCTTGATTACATGTCAAAAACTTTAGTTCTATTTCTCAAGTAATTATATCATTTTGCACTTTTAATAATAGTTGATAATATTGATTGAATATTTAATTATAATTAATTTGATTTCCTGCAGTATCAATTACAAAAATATTGAAACAAAAAAAGCATTGAATTTGTAAGTAATATTCTATGAGATTATTTTATTTTTATCCTGCTAATTTTGATATCCTTTACAACTTATGATTAAAACTCATTTTACCATTCAAATTCAGCAGTCTGCTACTTATAATTTGTCAGCGACTAAAATTTATGCTAAATTATCGAGTTCGCTACTGACAATTTGTCAGCGACTAGAATTAATGCTAAATGATGATTAAGAATTATTGATTAAAGTTTTATTGCACATAAATTATGCACTCGAATCGAATAAATTTCTAATGAAATTTTCTTTAACTAAATTTTTCGTTTTAGACAATCTGACACAAAGACTCATGTATCGTCGAGTGATTTGTTCAAATCCAAAAAATTCAATTGCTGCGCCAGTCTCAAACGACGCTCGAGCGTCGTGACGAAATTCCAGAACTCGAAAGATTCAGTAAATGAGTCGGTAAAAAATAGTTTGCACCAAGGTCTGAAATGCATGAGAGCCATTTTAAATAATCAAGTAAGAATTAATTATTTTTTTTACAATTGCAGTTAAATATAAATTAATTTTAATTAAAATATCGATTTTAATTTATTTGAGAAATAAATATATATTAAAAAGGATTGTTTATAGATTTCGACAAATAATAATTCGATGAAATTCAAATTTTCAATGAGGCAATGACTTTTTTTGGAGAGAAATATATTTTTTTAATTAACAAGATTTTTATTAATTAAATTTAATAAATATAATAAAAATATTTTGATTTTTAAAAAATTATTTTTATCGAGAAATTTGGTGATTTTCATTTTTTAATTATTCAATTATTCCAAAAAAATCATTTTTAAAATATAATTTTTATCAATCCAGGAGGGGGGTGAATTTTCAATTAATTGAATATATATATATATATATATATATATATATATATATATATATATATATATATATATATATATATATATATATATATATATATATATATATATATATATATATATATATATATATATATAAATAAATAATCGAATATATGATGGCTCATTTTTAATTAAAATTCGAAAACACCAAACAAACAAAAGATATTTCAAGAACATTATTCTTATCATCAGCCTGCCATACAGTCATATATGAAAACAATAATGATGTAATTGTTATGATTTATTGAGTTAATTAAATAATCTCAATAAATTTGTTGCTGATTGAATGTTAATTGTGGGGGATTGTGATTTAATAACCAATGCTTCAGATAAAATTCTTTCCCACTTATTATGAAAGTTTTTATATAAAATTTTAAAAGATTTTAAGTCAGTTGCACCTTTACATATTTTCATATACTCAATTATATGACTCACGCCTTTTAATCGGCTATGTTCCTGAGTTCGGATGTCGAGATGACGGGAATCATTTCCAATCTACGTGGCACTGCATGAAAACTTATACACTAGATCAGACACTAAACCTATTGTGGTTTGAGATTTATTTCTAAACACATGTTTTATATATTTATATATAATTGTTAAATTCAGCACGCATACATAGATTGCCTTAAATAGTTAATAATACGTTTAATAAATGGTTGCCCGTGATTCCAAGTAAAGTCCATAGATATCTGATTTGGGGACTAACACGTATATACTTATAGTAATGTACTCATTTGAAACACCTTATAAAGAATTATTATTTATAAAAATGAAATCTTCCATAGAGAACACGCAAAGCTAGTTAATTTAATTTTTTTTAACATATCCTAACTCAATTGAATATATCCAAATCAACACAATGACTGCCTTGAAATGAAAATTCTTATAACTGAGACTATTATTCAGACATAAATCTACATAAAATTTCTATAATTTTATAAATTTGATAGACATAAAAATAAAGGAATAATTCCGTTATGCCCACAGTTTTTATTTAGAAACTTTTGCGACATCTATTACATTAGAAAATCAATATGAAACATTTGAGAAAGGGCCGCGACACGGGCAAAAATAAAAAAATGAAAACTATTAAATTCAATTTCTAAACTATGACAAAATTGATATTCATAAATATATTATGTTGAAAAAAAGTATATAAAAATGCAATATTTTGATTGATTATTTATATAATATTTTGTCGTGAGAACGATGAGAAAGGAGAAAATAAGTGAAAAAGAAACTAACTAGCGATTTTGAAAGATACGTTTGACTTATTTAGCAACCTATTAACAGTTTAACATGCTTCATGCTAAAATGACTTGATTAATAAATGTAATATTTCTTTACTAAATTATTTTTATTTTACTACCCAGTTGAATGAAGTCACATTTTCTCAGGTTTGCAACTGCTCAAATTAATAATCTCTACCAATTATTCATCTCACATTTGTCTTTTTGTATCACAATGTGATGAAATAAAATCTAAAATAAAATCTGGTGCTAACAGGCCGAAAATGTATGGGAAATACTGTTAAAGATTTAAAAATTTCAAAGAATAAAATAAGTTGATTTTATTTAAAATTCTTATGTGAGATTGAAAAATTGTTAAAAAACATTTCAAGTGTAATTTCAATCTATGATGCTCTTAAATATCATTTTTGTGTCCATCAACCTGGTTATTAAATTGAAAATTTTATTCAAGCTGCGTGCTGAAATAAACAGGAATTACTATAACAAATAGCTGTTGTTAATTATGATTTTCATATCAGATTTAAAAAATTAGTAATTTGATATTTGTGTTCAAGTGTTTTGCTCGCAAAATATTGCATTTGTGATACATATATAATATTATTTTGGCACTTTGGGCGGATCTATGCGCACTGATATTTCCCATTAGCTTGAACTATCTACGGAAATGAACATTTATCATATATTTCTCCCATTTTTCTTATGCTTTAATCACGGGTACCAAAGTGGTTGAAAAAAGATCATTGGATAAGAAACCTTGAGAGAAAGAACATGATTTGCAAATTTTTACAGAAATACTTCGTATATTTAAAGATCCAAATAAAAAACAAAACATATATCAGCTCTATTCAGTGGTGCTAAATGTTAAACATAGTTTATTGGGAAAAAACTGGAGAGAAATTTCAACAGAAAGAATGCATGTCAACTAATTTTTGTCAATAAAAGTACTCCGCGATCGACTTTTCTAAAGTTTAACGTAAGAGAAATATTTTAAAAAGATATAATAAATAAAAATATAGATTATTTGCGATCGACATTATTGAAAACCCGGTTTTAAATGACCAACGAAAAAGAGTATAAAACAAAATATATTATTGTATATTATATATTGTGAATCAAGCTATAAAAGGAAAAATGAATACATAAACAATAATTAATGAATTCTATAAAAATTCAATTTATATATCCGGTGTTTCACTGCAATTTAATCATATTACGAATGGTGTTTTTAATAACTTTCGTTCTTAGACGTATTAGAATTTATTTTCATTCTTCGTTTGGTTTGTTTTACAATTCTAAGGAATCATTATACATATTCTTTTTATTCAACCCTAACTTAACTATCAAACGTGTGATCAAAGTTACTTTATATGTTTACAATGATTTACAAGAATGCGATATTTCAAGTTCACAAAACTTCTGTGGTAAAATTAATTTAAAATTCTGTTTAGTTGAAAATTAAAGTGTGAAATATAATCTAACACGTTGACTGACCGTCAAAAATTAGCGGGGTTCAAAATACCGGCACTGATGCATCTTTTTGTTACTTGCATTGGTATCTTTATATGGTTGTGAAGCATTTGTGAAACTGTTTGATAAATTAAAAGCATTTGAAAGTCATGTAAATGGTGACTCAATGCATGAAAGTATGAGCTGCTAAATGATCACTGCGATTGCTGTCGTCATCCTGTCAATAGCCGGTTTGGAAATATAGCCACTTATAACTTCATGTAATGCTTTTTTATGCCATTAGCTAATTTGACAGTCAAAATGTTAAAAAGCATTAGATATACGTCAGATATCCATTTAGTTTATTGTTCAAATTGGAAGTTTGGAAGCTACCCTAATACGGGTTTAAAGTTCGCAAGATTGAAATTCACTTAAAAATGAAACAATTAAACTAGATCTTTTTATTAAATTGTAAAAGGTTTATCTAGGTTCTATAATTTATGATTAACCAGATGGTATTATACATATGGGTTAATTGAGATTTGTGTATCTTCCTCATTATTAGAAGGGGTCGAGTAAGTACCTGCCTATTGGAATCGGTAAAGTATGATGTTAAACCAAGAATTGCCCATCGTAATCTTTTTGATCTTTACTTACATTTTAGGAAATTACTTGCAATTTTTGGTGACTTCAAAAATTTGAACATCTATTAAAGATTCATAGATAAATTGTAAAATAGATGTGAAAGAAATAGAAAAATTTACTTCCAAGTTTTTAAGAATTCCATCAAAATTGATGAATGGTTTATTGATAAGTTTAACATTTACTAAGATGGCATGAAATTTGTATTAATAATCCAATGTTATAAACTAAATCATACAAAATTATGTACAGAATATATTCGAATCAAATACATTATGTTATTATTAAATTTGCACTTGTCAAATATTGTATTGAACCTGGTGGCTCCAAATGTAGTACATTCTATAATCATAAGTTTCACATATCGAGTCCCGGTATAATTTGATGAGTTATTGGACGAATTTTTGCCGAATAATTTGAAAGTTAGATCAACATTCTTCAGGCTTCGTTTCTATGGATCAGTCATAATGTCAAGTAATAATTCATTATGTAACACAAAAAAAATTTATTCAATGCTTCAACTATTATAATGTCAAATTTACCTTTAATCAATGTCTAAATTCAACCTTTTTGACATTTATGGGTTTGCTAATTTTTGGCTTGAAGACTACTGTCAAAGGTCGATGATATTTTGATTTTTTGGTAAATTGAATTTCATCTATTGTTGTTTGTACTTGTTCCCTCTATTAAAAAGAGATTATGTAATTTGGCAACCGAAAGATAATTAAATCATGCTTTGTTTTCAATTAGTGAAATTTACGTAATTGATGATATTTCGTATTTCAGCGCGGTTGTGAAATGGCTTTCGTGCATAGCCGGGCGATTGACGTGATTGCTCTGTGTTTGCTGCACCCGAATTATCAGTAAGAATTTTTATTTTTTTTATTAATCGATTTGAGGCAATTTCAGTTGCAATTTTGAATTTTTTCATATTTATTTTTCAATGACTCATTCTATTTCTAATATTTGTTGGTGAATTTTTTACTTTTTTTTGTGAGATGTACAAATGATGTCACTATCTCGAGGCTATTCCAGATGTCTACTGGAAATCTGTTAGTGTTTATAGATGCTTCTTAGTGTGTGGCTGACTGTGTGTATTATTAGATATTGGCATTCAATGGTTTCTATGAAAATTTATTATTATTATTATTATTATTATTATTATTATTATTATTATTATTATTATTATTATTATTATTATTATTATTATATTATTATTATTATTATTATTATTATTATTATTATTATTATTATTATTATTATTAATATAAAGTGATGATTTCTTGGTAGCAGCATTTATTATTTAAAACAATAAAATGATAATTTAAGCCTTTTGCTGCAAATAATGTATTTAATGAAAAAATTTTCGACTATAAGATAGTCCTTGTCAATCTCCCTGACAAGGACTATCTTATAGTCGGAAATTTTTTCACTAAATACATTATTTGCAGCAAAAGGCTTAAATTATCATTTTATTATTATTACTATAATTAATATTAATATAAATTCAATCAATATTATTAATATTAAGATTACTTATACTATATTATCTTAAATTTTTTATTAATGAATCATAGTTTAAATATAACTTCTAATATAAATAATAAATATCTATTAACAATTGATATTTATCTATTTTGATTAAAATAGATAAATATTATTCAATCAATAACAGACATCTAAATTGATTTTACATTCGAATTATTGATTTTTTATGCTGATTTTTAATTTAAAAATTATAAATAATATTCTTTGCCTAATATCAAATATTGAATTATTTGAATATAATAAAGGCTATTAGATAACACGTAAGTATTAATGACGAAATAATATATTAAAAAAGAGGCTTTGTAGAATTAAGAACGACTTTTTTTAGGACGACTGCTCTAATTATATTTATGATAAAATACATTATCTGACAATGTAAATAATAATAATAATAATAATAATAATAATAATAATAATAATAATAACAATAATAATAATAATAATAATAACAATAATAATAATAATAATAATAATAATAATAACAATAATAATAATAACAGTAATAATAATAATAATAATAATAATAATAATAATAATAATAATAATAATAACAATAATAATAATAATAATAATAATAATAATAACAATAATAATAATAATAACAATAATAATAATAATAATAATAATAATAATAATAATAACAATAATAATAATAATAATAATAACAATAATAATAATAATAATAATAATAATAATAATAATAATAATAATAATAATAATAATAATAATAATAATAATAATAATATAAATAATATCGATTTCATTGAGTGCGAAATGAAAGCTCATTCAGAGTAAATTGAACTGATTGGAATGTAGAATTGAACACTGAGCACCAAGATCACATTCACGTGCTAAATCAATCGATTTGTTGTGTGGAATTCTCTTAAATTCATTTATTTTGAACCAAATAACAATCATATTGATTTTCTAAATATTTTTTATTTCTTTTCTCATTGAAATCTTAGAATTGATTTTCCTAATTTAAAACTAGACTCACGGACCAAATTGCATGCATAATTTTACAGAACCCCCTCATATTGACGGATACATGAAAATGTGTCTTCTTTAGCAAAATTTATTAATATATTAATGAAAATAATTTTCAATAAACTTATTGTATTTTCTTTATTTCTAATCATGAAATTTAAAATCCATCAAATTAAGGGATTTCGTTAATCTAGTGTTAAATTTATGTAAAATCTTTTACTAATTGATCATTTTTAATTGATCTTCACATGATATCTACTGGATAGATCTTTACTGGTGTGGTGGTTCTGTTTATCGGCTATTTAATGGCTACTTAGAAAAGTTTATTACAGAACACATTGAAATGATATAAAATTAACATAATTCATTGCTCATTCGAGAGAAATGAGAAAAATTATGTATTCAGTAGAAATTAAGGGTCTCATGTATTTTATGTCTTAGATGCTTAATTCGTGTTTGTCATTTTAATTCATCAGTTGGATTTGTACTTTTCTCACGGTAAATATTGCGGTTCAATTCATTCTTATCAAGTGAATAAAACCATATTTTTTACGTTTGATTATGACATATTGAAATCAATTTATTTCAATTGTAACTATTAGAAAATTAGAAAATGTTTCATTCAGTTACATTCAATATGTTCATTTTCTTAATACATTTGTTTTCTAATTGAACAAATATGATTTATTTCAAACATTCTTATGCATAGCAATGTAGGGTTTTCAAAGGAGTGCCTTGGAAATATTTTTTTAGTTTATGATCTTTTATAAAAATGAAAATAAATATATGAAATTCATCTCTTATTTCAACAAATTTTTTATGAATTCTAAATTTTATTCCGATTCCTTTAGCTACAAAAATCTTTAATATTATCCATTAAATTTCGTTTATTTCAAAAATAGAAATTTTAAAAATTAATTCTCATTTAAACTTTTAATTTCGAAAACATTAACTATTAATTTCCAAGTTTTCAGTTATCACGAATAATGCATTTAAACATTGAAAATCGAAATTGAAAATTGAAAATAAACTATATAAATAAGTTATAATCAAGAAAATTCATACTAGTTTACTGAAACAAAAACTGGAATAAGAAATTTAAAAAAAATATTTCTAATGAAAATGATAAATTTTCCCTCTTGCTGGAAAGTTTGCTCACCCTTGACCTTTACAGTTTCTTTTAACTAGTCATTTAATACCAAAATTGAATTAAGAATTCTATACATATTATTTATATTAAATCGGGATTTTTATNATAGCATTTTCTTGGATTACTTAAAGATTAAATTAATTTTTTTTGCATCTAATCCAATAGTAAAAAAGTATTATGAATATAAGATATATATATTAGGGTGCCAATGAAAAAATGAAATGCTAATTTTGCCAGTTCTTACCCCCTCAATTTGTTCATATTGGCATCCTGTTTATCTAGCCAAAAAATAATTTGAATTGGGTTATGTTTACCACTTGCTCAATGGATGTGACTGTTTACTGTATGTACGGCCAACGACTAATATTGTAATGCTTAAGAAAAAACAATATTAATAAAACATATTATACAGTACACAGTTAATGAATGATGATTTGGAAAATAAATGTTACTCTGCATTCTGAAAAGTGAAGTTAAGTGCTATTACACACATTACACTGTGCTTAGCTGAATCTACTTAAGTAAAAGTGCAAGTTTAATTGTCACTGGAGCAGCCTGCAAGCGTAGACTTCTTGGGGTCCGGGTAGTCGTGGCGATGCTTCTCGACCACCTGAAGTAAAAACTGTTTCTGTTCCTCCTGGTTTGTAATGACAGCATTAAATGATTGTATCAGTGATACGCCACGTTCAGCTGCATCATTGACAACTTTAAGAGCCTTGACACGACTCAGACCCCGAATGTAGTCAGAGTTAGATTTCCATCCTAAAGGATGCTGTCGGAGGAAGTCCTGTGGAATTTCGAGTGCGACAAAGAACTGCCTGGTATTGGTTGTGACGAAATCTGAGAGTTTCTTTGTAGAAATGTCCTTCTCATCCAGTTGTATACGTTTGCATGGCTCATCTTCACCTTCACGCGATAGTGCGGCAACCATTAGCTCTTTACTCTCGACCGGCACTTCGTCATCAAAGAAAGCCAAACCGATCAGGGTTTCACCGAGGTACCACAGATGACGAAGAAAGGTAATGAGTGCTGCATTGGAAACTGCTTCATTTCTTGTTTTGTACTGGACCAGTTGCTGCAACAATTCCAAGTCATGTTGCGGAGCTGAAGGTGCCGATGGACAAGTAAACCACACCTTCAGGTAGATGGTGATGACGAAAACATTCATTTGTCGAAGTCCTGAAAGTTCTCGAGGTGTAAGATGAAACTGTGAACGGTACAAGTAAATTTTGAGACAGTATATAAGTTTGTCCATCCACCTGACTCTGTGATAGGCTCCTGGTGCATGCACAGTGACATTATCAGACGCATCACCAAGAAACAAAATGCTCAACTGAAGTAACTCCTTATAGTCGTCTCTTGGCTGGAATGTCAGAAGCTGCTGCTTCAGAAAGACAAGCATTTCTTCTTTGATTGGATTTAGTTCACTGGCAAGTTGATCATCACCGATACCACTTTCAAACGCTTGTCTGTTGATTGTTCTCCATGCTGCTGAGAATCTCTGGAACAATTTGATCTGTGGACCACTTGATGCCTTTTCAATCACTGTTTCAAAGACTTTAGCGACAATAAGTTCATGAATGTGGTGCCTGCATGCTAAACTCAACAGCTGTTTCTTCAACTTGTTTTCCAACAATCTACAATTTGCAACAAATCAGTCTATTGCACCAATTAAATATTCATAAATTAAGTGTTATGAAACAATACACTTACCCAGAGTTAGCTTTGCATTAAATAAGAAAGTCACAAGTCACACACGCAATAAAGAACAAAATTTAAAATCCAATAAAAATGCAGACAACAACAATCTCCAAAGAATATATAATTGCAATGACTCACACTAATAAGTAAGTAAACTCATTCAACTCAATGTTGTATTTTATTAGGAATAAACCCATAACGTACAATATGTTGGACTATGATGCCAGTGAGCAACCTCTAAATATAATTGAATGTTGAAGAAAAAAATACCAGTTGATTACCATATCCATAGGAACAAAATTAGGGGGTAAGACCTGAAAAATATTACACTTAAATTTTTGCCATGTATTTCATTGGCACCCTAATATATATATATATATTAGGGTGGAGTGAAAATTTTTTTTTCTTAATATCTTGTTTGGATAGCTATAAAAACTTGGTAACACATGCAATTAGTAATGTGGCAAACAATTAGACAATTTAAAGCATATCTTGAGGTTCCACAATTGACCTAAAGTATAGGCATATTTCGATAAAAAAGCAATAATCTTTAAAAAAAATATTTTTTTATAAGTAACATATTTATGTTATGGTTTAACTTTTTAACAGTCTGTACATAACATTACAAGTAATAAGAACCATATCTGTGAAGGGAAACCACATGCAAACTGTCTAACATGTTTTTATAACTACAAATGATGTTGGGCTTTGGTGTCCAGTTTTGGCATTTTCGATCTCGATTCCAAGCGTGCTCTAATGAATCCGTCGCGTTTTTCTGGACCACACACCATTTCGGATGCTTCTGTCACTAGCTTGATATGTCTCTCTACTGCCTGGGTGTGACAAGGATAGCGGGCGAAATCCAGTCTTGGCGTTTCTTCTTCCCGGATCATGGTTAACAAAGTATCTTCGTCAATGTCCACTACGATTGGAGGCTCTGTGATCGGAGTTTTCTGCCAATCGATCATGTCTATGTAGCTAGTAGCTTCAAAGTTGATTACTGGCACGCAGAAAGATCTAACTGAAGTCGTACGTTTCTGCTTTCTGGATTTCAGTATGCGTCGCAGAGCTAACTCGCGTATATCTGATCTTTCATCGGTAAGCATCGCAAGCAACAGATTTTCTGGATGACTAAAGAATGCGTTGCGTTGAATTACCGGGTCAACAACTTTCTTCAGCTCGTCTGTGAGGTAGCGTGATTTCAGTATCGTACTGTGGACATGTCGAGCGCCGTCTTTACACGAAGGGGTATTCTTTATTTCAAACCATGCAGGTGCATAAACTGTTACGATGAAGGTAGCAAGCGTCTTTAGTTCATCCGACGGGCTTCTTGTGGCAACATACAGACGTAGTATGCGATTAGCCGTGGTTAACCATCTCGAATGGTTGATAAGACCAGGATTGCGAAGTGAATGGTCGACAGGACAAATACCAACACTTACAGCATTACACAAATCGAACAGGTATTTCTGATCTGTACTTAAATCGTCGGAATTTGCACTTGACGGTAGAACACAGTTTATCGGCATATAGTCAACGATGGGAAGCTTCTCACAATTCAACAATGACTTTCCAATGGGACCAGAAAATCCTTTTGGACCATTGGTAGGTCCATCAAGATACTGAAACAAATGTCTTAACGGTAATTCGTTTGCATGCAACTGACATACGAACCACTGTAGCGGTCTGTGTAACGTCACTTCAAGTAATCGAATGATGCCTCCTCGAATGCCCGTATTAGTGGCTGTCCCATCACAACCTATTGCTTTTATGCCACTCGTGTCAACATTTCTTTTATTCAAATATGCAATCAACTCAGCCGTGATAACTTTGCTTGACCCTGCAGTTGGTGTAATGTGACCGAAATATGTAGCTCCTGGTTCGGCTATAATCGATATATGTTCTTCAGTTATTATTTTCCGATGAAATTTACCATCGCATTCTTTAATTTGAGTCATTGTATTGTCTTTTCTGCCGTCAAAATATAACCCAGTGATTGTGTTACTGACTTCGGCACATAATGCGCCACGCTTATTACAACGTTCTCGACGCACTTTACTTCTGTCAATCACTTTAGAAACATCATGTTCGTGGATTATTCCAACATCTTGAAGAACAGCACTGGCGATTCCTGCTGCCGCCCTGTCGGATACGCCATGTCGATCACACGCTAAAGCCAACGACGGTAGCTTAACTCTCATCTGCTTGTCATTCAATTTTCGCTGTTGTTTAATTTGGCTTATACAATCGTCATCAGAGTCATCATCGCCGGTATCCATTTCCTCTTCCATTCCAGAAATCTCGTCACAGACATCCGACTGTTTATCACCGATGTCATCAATGACAGATTTGGTACACATCTGCCTCTGTGTCGACTCTTTACGGATATACCGCTTTTGTAATCTACTGGATTCAACCTCATCAACTCCAGCTATGATCATACTGCGTGAACCCCGCTGATCTTCTAGAAAGTCACGTTCAATTGTGGGTATCTTTCTTGACTTCTCACAGTGACACTGAGACATACAAGAGCACTTGCAGGAGCAAATGTCAAAGAGTTTAATCGATTCATCTTTAAACTGCGATATTTTCTCTCTGTATGGTTCTGAGTCCTTCCTAGATTTATACGGCTTCAGCAATTTCATGAACGTCTTGTGGTACACGTTCAACATTTCATGAACACGGCGGTGGCTTACATGTGGTATGGAAGCTTTGTCCCATATTTGTTCTACTTTCATTGACACTGTTTCTGCCACGTTGCGATGTGAAGGATCTTTATTGTTCAATTCGCATTTCAGTCTCTGCTTTGTCAGGTTGTAGAATTTCATAACATCTGCATAAGTCGGTAGTTGATTGTCGGGCATCTCGGATGGACCACCAAAGATGACACAAGACACTTTCTTTCTGGTTACAGCCATTGCAACTCTAAAAAGGAAAACCAGAGGCATTTAAAATCCATAGTGTATGGGTGGCAAATATTTTGCTATTAAAAGTAATGAAAATATTATTTAAATGCCATCAATGACTTCAATAATATGTTATAATATTACCTCTTATAATGAAGTATCGTAGTGGAGTAATTATTTATCACTAACAATACTACATACAGCGATTCAAAAAAATACAATGTTATGCAATATGTATGCAATAATCCGTCTGAATTGACTCTAGAAACAGGAAGTGCAGCGTGTGAATGCGTAGAAAAGTGAACTAATAATGATCTTTTAGTTAACAGTAAGTAACGATAACGTATTAGTGGAAGCAAAAAGTTGCCAATTCCTTGTAATGAAAAGAACACCGGATAGCAAATACATTATCGTTTTCTTATCAATGGTTACATTTTAAAGTTGGTTGTGGAACCTCAAGACATTATTTAAATTATTGTTTTTCTTTACAGAGTACTTCATTGGACCTCATAGCAAGTTTTTATAACTATCCAAAGTCTACTAAGTCAAAAAATTTTTTTTCGGTCATTTTCACTCCACCCTAATATATATATACATATATAATCAAAACAATATTGTGTATTATTATTAAAGGATACTAATAATAAATTATCAAAATTAACTAAAATTGAATTTTTTAATATTTAAAAAAAATTTGAAAAAATTAACTGATAATTGAGTAATATTGTATAATTAAGCGTGAGTTGTATGTTTGCTTTTTACACTTTGTATTTTATTTAATTTCAGGATCATTTTTATTATTTTATTTAACAGTTGCAAATATATTGAAAATCATAGAAAATCTATGGCGAATGAAAAACTATTTGAATAACCATTTTCAAAACAGAAGTTAATAGAAAATCTGGATTTTATCTCATTTCATTTTCAACTATTATTTACAAAATAATTTTTTGAAAATCTTTTTGATTTTCCCTCATATATAGTGAAAGCTAAATTGCATCATTGCTAACATTTTATATTGAAAAGGTAATAAAAATGAAATTTTTTCACTAATGAAAGCAATCCATCATTATTTCGATGACTGATATTTGATCTCCAAGTGGTTTGCGGGAATTTGGTTACATCCAAATCATTAGATTCACATTTATTCCGATTTTTCCTATAATTTATAATTTTCCTTTTCTGATATTATGAGAACGTGTCCCCTATTTGACTACATGTGAAACATTTTATTCAAAAAAAAAAAATAAGTGCTATATCATAACACAAAATTTTGGCACAATCTTTCAAGTATTTTTGATCAGTTTGATGAAGAAAGAAAAAAAGTATGGGTAAAAGAAAACGTTGTAACTAAATGTTCATGGGAAAGTTGTGATTATTTGATGAAACATGTTTTTATAGTTAATCTCTACAAGAATGTTATTTGTGCTGTCGTTTTTATCATTTTAATTTCTTTTAAAGAATAAAAAATTGTTTTTCACATTATTTAACCTCTGTATGATATTATAACATTCTTGTGATCACTTTGATTCTTGAATATAAATCTCGCTAAAATATCCATTAACCGTTGAATTCTGTGTTAGCTCTAGCTTATTCACATCGAATCCATTTGTAAAATATTAACTCAAAGAAAACTGAATGAAATTTTATGTTTTTACAAATATGGTAGTATAATAAGAACTTTTTTTCTTCCAATTTCACCTCTAATTATTTTTTCCATTGAATTTATTAAAAAGAGCTTGAAGACTATAAATCAGTAATATATCGATGTTTGTTGATCCTCACGAATTTTCGGTACTGCCATTTTCAAGTGAGTATCAACAAACATCGATATATTACTGATTTATAGTCTTCAAACTCTCTTTTTAATAAATATTGTAGTGTTTAACATAATTTTAATCGCTATAAATTATTATTCGAAACATCTCTATTATATGTTTTTATTAACCTGTGCTTGAAGCTTGTAGTTCATCATAACCCAAAGGAAGTAATACAACTTGGTGACTCGTAGAAATGGCCCAAAACTAAATAGCTTTGTCAAGTAAGCATGTCTACATAAAATCCCTATTTATATTATTTATCGACAGTTAGCATAAATTTTATGAAACCCATTAGATATCTTACATATCTAGATGCTATCTAGATATTTATAAAATTTATTTATAAACAAACAATTTTAGAAGCCACAAATATAGTGGGGAAAATGTAATATCAATTTTTAGTTAAATTGTCAAATTGTAAGCAATTTTACAAAAAATAATCAAAACATTCTGTTTTGTCGTAAGTTGGAATACGAGTACGAAGGCGTCAATTTAATTGACCGTTCTTAAATGTAATAAGTTCAGAAAAATTAAACATTTTTAATAAAAGAAATTATTGGAGGTTTTCAACGTGGCCATAAATATTTTGCATTTGTGGAATATTTTGCAAATTATAAAATTATTGCTTAGATTTTTAATTTTCCATTTTTATAATTTATTTTTAGTTGAAAATAAATCAGTTTAATTTTAAAGGATATCCACAAATTTATGTCATAGGTTTATTATTAACAATGTTTTTTAATCCAAATTTTTTCAGAACCAAAACTCTTGTATTGGAGACATTAGCTGCAATATGTTTGATCGTGAATGGTTTACAGAAGGTCTTGGAAGCTTTTGAATATTTTAAAGAGATCACTGGCGAAAGTCGAAGATTTGATACATTGATAACTTATTTTCGTGATCATGAAACCTTTAAAGTAGACGATTATAATATCGATTTCATGGTGAGCAGGCTATAGATAATTCATTTAAAAGCTCTACATCTAGGTATCTTGTACACAATTTATTAATATTGTTGTACATTCTGGAGAAGACATTAATTTGAGAGTTTATTTACAACAGGAATTCACGATTTTAGGTTTGGATGATTTCTATAGAGTTCTTTTTGTTTATACTTAATTATATTATCTAATTCTCTTTATTAGAAACTTGAAGAACGATCAGGTGACCGTCTTAAAAAGCAAGTAGAGGCCTATAATGGCAATCGAGTAGACGTAGCCATTTTACTCGAAGACTCAGAGACTAAAGAAACCGTCCTATTAGATTATGAAAGATTGGAACATGAATTTTACGCCAATGAAGAAAAATATCAAACTCAAATTGTACACTTAGAAAACGAAAAAACAGAACTTTTACAAATTATTGATAATCTAAAAGTAGCTTTTAATTTTACAAAATATAATATTCATTTATTGCTTTTAGGCCCAGAAAGAAGAAAAAGATAAAGAGTATAGAACATTGCAAGAACAAATTTCAGAACCAAGAAATTCAACAGATAGAGAAAAAGAACTGGTTTTGGAAATCAATTCGTTGAAGAAAGTTCTTATTGAAAAAAATATTCCATTTAATAGTTCCATTCTGACTGGACCTTCGTCAGATAAATCGCCTTTGCCATCAGCTTCCATTTCCCCTCCTCCTCCACCTCCATTAGCTCCACCGCCACCAATAGCGCCACCACCATCTTGTGTACCTCCTCCCCCAGGTCAACCTCCCGGTGTTTTTAAATTGGGTACTGGTGCTACTAACACTCAGAGTATGTCTTTAAATTTTATTTTTATTATTAATATATTACATATTTTTATTGTCATTGTTATCTAGCACAATCTATAAGACCTCCTATCCAAACCAAATATAAATTACCAGTGTTTAACTGGTCAGTATTAAAAAATCAGCAATTGAAAGGAACAGTATTCGTATCAATGAATGATGAGGTGCTATATGATAAGTTAGAATTTGAAAAGTTCGAAAATATTTTCAAACTTAACCCGGTTGCGGATTCTATCCCAAATGGTGTTGACTGTATTGACTCGAATGAAAAAACTAGTAAAAGAAAACCTGAAAAGAAAACCCTATTGGATGGAAGCAAACATCGGTGAGCTTTTGTATTATTAATAAATTAATTACTGGCTTTTATTTTATTATTCTGGATAATATTTTAAGTTGGCTGCATTTTGTATCATTTATCTGTTGATAAAGACGTCCATCGTATCAAAATATCAAGAGTCAACTTGGAATAGTTGGTTTTGAAACTTTGTCTCAAACTCAATTGATGTTCTCCTCCTAAGCTATATTATATAGATATTTATTGAATTCAGATGTCATATTAAATATTATAAAAAGTGATCATTCCTCGATATTTCCCTCTGCAGTACAAATTTTTATAGCTTTTATTCTCATTTAAAATGAAGTGAAAATTTATCATTTTATTCGCCAATTTATTTTTTTTCTAAACCCGCTATTATAAGATCTGCTTCACGGGAACATGAGCAATTAACGGAGATTTTTGTATTGTTTAATTGTTTTTGTTATACTTCTAAAATTTTATTTGACTTATAAATTCGTTTTAGATGTTTAGGGGTTCTTCTTAAGTTTTTGGATCAGGAAAAGTTACAGACTGATATCCTATGCAAATCAATCAATCAGCTAGAGGTTAGTGTCGAAGTAGCTGACCGTATCCTATATCAATTGCCCACAAATGATGACATAAAAACATATAGAAAGTATGAATACAGTGATAAATTGCCAATAAATGCACTTACCGATGAAGATCGATTACTGCTGACACTTTGTAAAGTTGAAAGATTACAACAGAAATTAGAAGTTGTCGTTTATATTCAAAACTTTCCGGAAGCTTATAAAAGTCTTGTTGAAAAAGTCACATTTGTCACTCGAGCTTCATTGGCTGTTCGGAGTTCTCAAAAACTGAAACAAATTCTAGAAATTATTCTTGCTTATGGAAATTTAATGAACAGCTCTCGGCGTGGCATTATGTATGGGTTTCGGTTGCAAAGTTTGGATCTGGTATGGTTTTGATTGATATCTATATATCATCTTTATCAATATATTCAGTTGACTGATACAAAGAGTCTCGATAAAAGTTGGACTTTAATGCAGTTCTTTGTCGATGTTGTTGAGTCAAAATTTCAAAGTCTATCAGATTTTTCTGACGAAATGAGATTTATAGAACAAGCCTCAAAAAGTAATTTTTTGTTTATTATTAAAAATAATGAGAGGTTAATTCATCTGTTCTTATCATATACGAAATGTTTGATAAGATGTGGTGAGTTCTATGAAAATTTCATCTTTTATGATATCAACGGTGATACGAATACATTTTTATTAAGCAAAACCAAATATGCTTACAATGAATTATTAAAATTGTGTAAAGCATAGTTTTTCATGCACTCGAGACGGGATTTTCTACTTTTAGCACATTTTGTTTCGATATCATCCGAAGAATACTTTTGTTTATTTGGTTATATATTAACTATTATTTGCAACTGTTAAATTTTCCGAATAATTATTATAAATAATTAAGTAATGCGACATTTTCAAATTTTTGTTTTAATTTATTTCAATTTTAATTTATCTCAAAATTTCATTGCAGTGTAATTTAAAAACAGCAGGTTTTCCGTTGACGGAATTATTAGACTTATTAATTACCTGTGACTTTGTGTACTTGAGCATCATTTAACCACTTGTACTGGAATGATGTCGATATGGTGTGCATAGCACGTCGTCTAATCTTTGCCAAGTTGACAGTTCTATCAACAAGTTATAAATTGTATAGAGCCCGACTAACCTATATATACATTAAGATAGTGCAAAGGGTTAACAACTCCCAATAATATATAGTAAATGTATTGATCCTAAATTGTAATCTCTATTCCTATTAAATAAGCAAAAGGTTTATAGGCCCCTTGAAAAGAATAATAATTTTATGTAGTGATCATTCAATGCATATCCTAATAGATGTAATTATATCATCATATTTTAATTAAATAAATATGTACCGCAAACTGATCTTTTCATTTGTATTTTTTATATTCGACAAGTAAAATTACTCCATTAATTACTTTATTGAAAAATAACCATATAAATAACTAATGCCTTGATATTTATAACTGCACCAGACTTATTAAAATTGATAGCTGTCTTATAAATGTGTAATTGGCATAAAAATTGCTGAGTTAAAATTTATATTTTAACTTTAATATATTCACTTGCTTAACATTGGATTTTTATTATTTACTCTTTTCTCAGTACCCATGGAGGCAATAACAACTGACGTAGCCTCACTAGTTGGAGGTATGAAGCAAGTTCGAGATGAAATGAACTGTAATACCAACCAGCCCCCAAGATTGAAAAGGTTTTTTGAAGAAAATGAAAATCTTACTGCAGACTTATCAAAGAGTGCAGCAAATGCAAAAGAGACGTTTTTACAAGCAGCAGAATGGTTTGGAGAGAGGCAAAATAATCCGACCCCAGACGTTTTCTTCGGAATTTTCCATCGATTCACAGAAAATTTCAAGGTATCTTTTATTAAAATTGCTCGGACAATTAGTTATTTAACTTTCTAGAAATCCCTTGAAGACGTTCGTAAAAGGAGGGCACAAAGCATGATTTTAAATATAGTACCTTCAGAAGAAACACCAAAACCCAAACCTAAAGATGTAAGTCAACTATTTCAGTTATAATTAACACTTTCAAAATAGTTTAAATTATTCCTTAAACGTGGATACGTATGGTAAACCCAAATTAAGAGGCTAGGAATAAGTAAATTATATTAAATTTTTTTAAGTTTTATTTTTAAATTTTCTTACGTGACGTAAGGTGGATATTTGGTAAATCGACACTTTTTGTTTGTTTATTCGATATACGACGACTCCTTGACCTATTTGCCATCTATGAATGTCATGCACTAAATCACATTCTTGGAATTTATCTCTCGGTTATAGGCCGTCCGTATATTGGACTATTCTCAATGAATCAAGTCTTGTGATTTTCTTCAAATTTCGGCGACGTTTTAAACTTTCCAATAAATTCATTATTATTAATAATAATAATATAAAAATTAGTTTGTATATTGTTTTCGGCACCATATTTCAGAAAGGTAAACAATTACTTTAGTTCACCGTCCCAATTATTTACCGTGGTTGAAAGATTTTAATCCACTTAAGAAATTAATTTTATATATAGAATACAAAAACAATTAACCAAATTTAATAATTATTTTTAAATTGAATATATTTTGGCAGTTATTGAAATAGTTATCCCCACTGAAAGAGGTCGGTTATAATAATTTTACAAATTCCTGAAGTCATTTTAATTACTTACTTATAGTTAAGTGAGTTTAACACATTATAAAAAATAAATTTTTTTTGTATTTGTGAAATAAGATATGGATTCACGAATGACTTACGTGACTTAGTAAGTTGAATATTCAATGATTCCGCTATGTTTGATGTAAAATATTTGAAAGAGGTCTTGGCAGAAAATTTTAAAAAATATGCACAAATGTGGGAGAGACGAAACATTATTCTAATGAGACATTCTGATTTGAGAAAAAAATTTTATTTTAATTTTTACGAGAATATTTTAGAATTATGGTCTGCTTGAAAGAATTACTACAACAAACCAAATTTTATCATGGCATAATATGAAAATGAATTAAAATAGTGTAAAATACACAAAAATTCATCGAATGAATCTTGGGATTTTGATATTTCGAAATGAAAGTAATTTGTAGATAACCTTAAGCGTATGCCAAAAAAACACTAAAGATCAAAATATTTTGTCATAAATTATGTATAATGAATTATGATTATGAATTCCAAAAATGAAAATTTTTTTAAAGAATATTATCTGTTAAGATTCAATAACGGAATGTATGATAGCAATGAAACGTGTATTTAGACAAATTTAAAATGAAGTCTATTAATTGATTTTACGGAAAAGTCTATTATCAATTTTCAAAAGGAAATTGGTATTTCAATTTAGAAGAATTATAGTTATTTTGCGAATAAAAATGGGTTACGGTTGACAAAATTAGTTAAAATTTCATTTCTAATGGCGGACTAGTTTCCAGCGTATTTGGCTTTCATCAGTACCATTTCAGAAACCCAATCTTATTTGATATCAAACTCAATAATATTTCATTATGGAATCTGGAACTTGCCAACTCAACCAATCAAAAAAATTTGAATAGCACAGTTATACCGTTCTTAATAAGTATAAAAATACATTTGATGTCTTTAAAATTAAGCCCATGAACAACTCATTATTTTTGGGTCAAAAAATTGATGGATATGCAACTAAGGTTTATGATGGTGTAACACGGTGGAAGGTTGCAAAGTAATGAAATCAATAAGTTGATATTTAATTAACAGTTAAAAAAAGACTTGCTATATTTAATGTAATTTCTAATGATAGGCTAGTTTCGAGTTAATTTGGATATCAGCAGTTCCATCTGATAAATCCAATCCTACCCGGACACAGTGATGTACCAATTTAATCCCGCTCTCCATTTCATAAATAAATTTTCTTGTTTTCTGTAGTTTTGTTTCTACATATTACCATTTACTTGTGAACCAATGAAACATGTTATTTTTTAACCATCGCACTAGAATGACGTGATATAAATGTCGACTTCTATCTGCACTAAATGTTGATATGGCACGTATAGCAATCTTTGTGTAATCTTTGCTAAGNAAATAATGTATTTAATGAAATAATTTTCGACTATAAGATAGGAGATTGACAAGGACTATCTTATAGTCGAAAATTATTTCATTAAATACATTATTTGCAGGAAAAGGCTTAAATTATCACTTTATTGTTTTAAATAATAAATGCTGCTACCAAGAAATCATCAATTAATAATAATAATAATTATTATTATTATAATTATTATAATCATAATAATAACTAAAAGTACCAATAATAATTATAAAATGTTGATCAATTCAAATAAATAACATGAAAAATAAATTACTCTTCATTAATGTCAACTGCATCATAGCAATTCTAATAGTAGACATTGATTCAGTGAATAATTCCCTCGGTTATTAGTGCTTCTAAAATTAAATTTTTCCAGACTGGTGGAAGAATTTAGCTTTAAATATGAATATTTTTATGAAATATTCATATGATGATTGATGAATGTTGTGTAAGATCAGCATTGGTGTTGATTCGTACGACCAACCTGAATGAGATTTTTATAATGAAATATATCCGAAATTTATCTCTCAAATAAATTTTAGTTTTTTTTGTAATAATCAGTCCAATTACAGATTTAAGAGAGATCATTGAGGTTACTAAACTGGGAATACAATGAAAAAGAAATTTTCAGATTTTAACAAACTCCGATTTTATATTTCAAATAATTTTATAATCTCACTTAATAATTAAGACAATTAAGTCTGGATCCATAGGCAAACATTTATTTACAAGTATTAATACTGTAAATGTTCCATTTTTTTTGACTTCGCGACGTTCTGATATCTTGATGCAGGATAATTAACTTACTTTTAATATAATATATCTTATATGTTTCCTACATTAGAGTAATTTGAATTTTCTTGAACCGATTCTCTAAGGTTACGGATTTTAGGTGCCATATTAGCTTAATTGCTTTATATATTCTTTACAACCATAATTAAGATTTAAATTTATATTTATTTATATTTGTATCTAGAATATCCATATGAAGGATTTTTTTTCAATATTGAATAATAAATTAATCAACATCATAAAATCATATATTAATTTATTATAAGAACTTTCTTTTCCGATTTCACCATTGATTTTTTCCATTGAATTTATTGAAAATAGCTTGAGGACAATAAATCAGTAAATATATCGATGTTTTTACTGATTTATAGTCTTCAAGCTCTTTTTAATAAATATATTAATTTGTTATTAATAATTTAATTAATTATATTTTGAAAACATCAAAAGATTTTTGAGTGGTGTTAAGTCAGGAAATTTAAAAGACAATTGGAAAGGACCTCGCATTTTGATCTACTTGTTTTGAAAAGCTGGATTTAAAGCTTCATAACAATAGCAAATTATAGTGAATGGCGTTTTATTGAAAGTGAATTTAATGTCGTTCGAATAAGGCATATTTTTTTACATTTTACTCGCCGTGTTTGAGGTTGAAGAAATGGTTGGTTTTTATCTCCAAATAACTATTAACTGCTCTACGAGATTAGCCTATATTTCAATCATGTTTACTTAGATCTAATACTAAAATTTAAATTCCGAAACAATAATATAAATAATAATAAGAAAATTACACTCAAACATTCATCTTACTGTTATTATCGGGTAGGATAGAAAAAACTAGATATTATAGATTTCATGAACAAATTTTATTAATCTTTAAAAAATCTTTTATTTTAATTTAATTTTTAATTTCAACAATTTATACTTTTAAAACTTGAAATTTGAAATTATTTAACTTAATAATTTAATACATTTGAAAACAACAACCATCTATACACTCACAATTTACAACTTGAACTATTTAAAAACATTCAAAATATAAGTGTTCAAAGCATTTTTCAGGTTAATTTGCTGATCCAATCATTTTATCAACAAAACTTCACAAATTATACGTTCCCTATAATTATTAAAAACTTTTAAGTTTCCAATGTATGTAGTGTTACACTAATTCTATATAAATTAATAAACGAGATCCGAACACAATTGAACTGGCTTTTTGGACTTATTAATTAATATATTGCGTACTTTACATGAATTTGACGATCTTATAATTTAAATTCCCCAACTGCTTGATTATACTTCTTTTATAATCTGTAAAACAATTCGAAAACGGCAATCCCAACCCAAATTTAGGCTCAAAAATGGCTTAACGTATGATTTTCACATACGGTTTATAAACAAGTGGTTTCTTGAAAAGAAGCAAATTTTTCTAAGCTTGTCAAAGAGGAGAACCTATCTACGTGTTAATATCATTCATTTTTTCAATAAAAAATTGGCTTTTGAAGTAACAAATTCAAGTTTGCATTTCTTTCTCAAAATCAAGTGCAATGTAACACAGCTTTGTTTTAATATCTCGAACAATTTATCTTTCGACAGTAGTTGTAAAACTTTATCCTCTGTTTGTCATAATTTTCATCAAATAATTGGTCAAATCTCTACTAAACAGAGCCTCATCTCCAACATAACTAAGAATAATATTCAAAAACAAAACAGAAAAATCTATTTTTACAAACTTCGGCAATTCAAAACCAGAAAGTTCCAAAAATCAAACAAAACCCACTTCATTCGACAAAACCACCAAAATAAATCCAGAATTCCAAAAACCAATCAATTTAGAAATCGAAAACAATAAACTCCAAAACTCGACTACTCGCGTCTGTATACAGGTGTGAGTAGTCAGAATTAATCACAAACTATTATTGCAATAACGGTTTTAATAATCCATCCAAAAATTTAGCTATTTTACACTGACACTACCAGCCATAAATTGAAAGGTCTCGAAGGTATACCATTTTTATAGGTTTTTTGGAAGCCAATACATTATTGCTGGTTGCAACCCAATTGGACCAATAGATTATAATAACTGACAGGAATGTAATGGCTTCTATAAATGTATCTGAGGATTCTTTTATAATAATAATAATAATAATAATAATAATAATAATAATAATAATAATAATAATAATAATAATAATAATAATAATAATAATAAATGGACTTCAATCATTAGCACCTTGCAATGTGAACTAGAAATAGTCAATCACATGTTATAATTTTCGACATACGATAATCATATCTTTCTCGATTTGTTGATAAATTTCTAGTATGAGTGAAAGTTTTTGATTATACTATACAAATGTAAATGGAAACATTTTCCGGAAATTAAATTTTAGTTAGTTGTTCATAAGTGATAATTTTATACATATATTAGTCGAATATTGTCGAATCTTGATGCCTTAACCAATATAATTGTATAAGATTGGTTGCCAAAGTCCGATTGTCAATTTTAAATTATGATATACACATCACTAGCATTAACATCATATTCGTTTAAAACTAATAAATCTAACCTTCTCATCTACCTCTTATTTTTTCATAAACTTCTCCTTTATTTGCTCACGCTTTTCTAATTCTTTTCAAGAAACCAATATCTAAATTTAAGCAAATACTTTACTCATTAAAATACTCCTATATCTTATTTGAACTATCATTTCCTGAAAGAGTTTAAAGCCACAATTTACAAACTCCGCAGCTGTTCAAAAGGATGTAACCATATAGAACTTTATTTTTTATATGTTGTAGCTTTTTAAAATGATTAGTTCAACGAACAACTTCACTAATTTTATAATAATTAGGAATTGTAATAATCTCAATTCCATAACTTAAGCGGTAGATTGACCTTTGTGAAGTATGTTTATTCAGCAGTTCCATAACGTTCCTTCTACTGATTATGAAACTATTCTCATTCTCGTAATTAAAGGTTTTGGAGAAAAAATTGCTCCTACTGAAACAATAATAAATTTCGAAGTAAAAGTTTTAGACTGCTCAATGGACTATTAAAATGTGAATCAAAACGATATTTCATGTTATACTTCAAGGAATAAAGTGATTATAGTGGATAGTGCAAGTGACAATGAATTTGAGGCTGTGAAGACTTTTTAAATAGACAAAGAATTCTACAAATTGTTTCTCCGTTTATCCTCTTCAAACATGTAAAGGTTAATTATTTCAGTAAGTAACCATTTAATGAAAATCAAAAGGAAGAAATAAATTAATTTTAATGAAAAAATAATTGTACCATGATATCATGTTTAATTTAAACATTTTATGAAGTAATTAATTGGTTACTGAAAAAAAGGAATTAAAGTTATATATTATACTAAAACAGTAGAAATCTTTTAATTTAAGGATATTATTAAATCTGATAAAGTCTTGTAGTGCGTCATTGAAATTAATTAGGAATTCAACATTTCCCAAGATGGTTATATAAATGCAATGATTTTTGTTTTTTGTTTTTATTTCTTTTTATCATTGATTGAATACAACGGTTTTTTATTAAATGACAATAAATCTTTAAGGGTAGCTACAATTATTTTAGCAGGCATTATCAAATGATGATTCACGAATCTTAGTTTAATTATTGCATATTGCAATGGCATTTTATTAATTAATGGTCTTAAGACATTTAAAATAATCTCTTTAGAATGACAAGTTTCCCAGACCATCCTCATTGAACCATCCCTTCAATCTGCATTGAGCCTACAAAGATCTGAAATTATTATTATTGTTATTATTAGTATAAAGTGATGATTTCTTGGTAGCAGCATTTATTATTTAAAACAATAAAGTGATAATTTAAGCCTTTTCCTGCAAATAATGTATTTAATGAAATAATTTTCGACTATAAGATAGTCCTTGTCAATCACCTATTTTATAGTCGAAAGTTTTTTCACCAAATACATTATTTGCAGCAAAAGGCTTAAATTATCATTTTATTGTTTTATTATTATTATTATTATTATTATTATTATTATTATTATTATTATTATTATTATTATTATTATTATTATTATTATTATCATCATTATTATTATTGTTAAATTGATCTGTCAAAATTTATTTCAATTTTAAAAATTATATAATTTTAACAGACATTAAGAAAAATAGCAAGTGAGAATTTGTCCTTAATTTGAAACTCCTTTAAATTATTATTTTTAACCACTTCTAATTAATATGTCTGAAATTGAAATTTCTTCTGTCAATTTTTGATCATATTTTTATGCATTTCTTTGATTTTTAAGTTTTAATCTTGTTACATTCAGGGCTGGATAAAACTCCTTTACAAGCGGAGATCCATCCTAAGCGTTCAAACATTAGGTATCAAGAGGAAGTTTTCTAAAATGTTGCTGATATCCGTAAGAGATGTATATGAAGGAAATATGTATATGAAGGAAATTTATATGAAACTTTTGAATTTGGTACAATGCAAATTTGAATTTATTGCAGTCAATGCTATGTTTGTAGATTGTAAAGATTGAAAATGACGCAATTATTATTCTACTAGTAATATATAAAAATTCATGAATACATTATTTTCTCTTTTGCGCTATTCTTTCGTAAAAATTTGATTTTTCATTAGAATTTTCAGAGTTTTTTTTTATTCGGTACGTAACAATTTCAATAATTGGAAGTTTTTATTACGGTCTGTAAAAATGTGAAATATAATTTTTTGATTGAATTATTTTTGGTTTTCGTTGTAAAAGTGGGATGTCTTTGTTGTTAGGAATCTATTACTTGTAAGCCAGTGATTAAGCCCCATGGCATTATAATTAATTCAACATTTTCTTTTGTAATTATTACAACTTTATTTTTCCATCCATCTTCATACATATAATCGGCATCGTAGGAAACATGTCATTTAAACTTAATTCATATATTTCAATAAAATAAAGTGATAATTAATACTGCAAGCATCGTGGAGAGCATAGCCTTTATTCTATATTTTATATTTATACCCAATAAAACTGATTTATTGAGGCATATATGCATATTATCTCGAAATTCCAGACCAAAGACTAAGAAAGGTTTTCATTTTGTTGTTCGTTTCATTTGGTTTATTTAACTCTATTTATCAGCATTGCCGATAAAATACAAGAATACCTCGAACAGTACGGTTAATCGGTTCTGGAATTTAGCCGTACTATTTGAAACCGGACTATTCGAGGCATTCTGGTGCTAATAAATTTACGGCTTAGTACCCCTATTAAGAAATTTAAAAATCGTGATTATAATCTAGTAAACAAAAAATATTTTGTTATGTATTTTTATTTTTCTGATACTCAAGAGCAAAACAAGCATATATAACACAGTTGTACATTTAAATATATATATTTATTGAAATTTATAAGCCGGCAATACCAACTCATTGCAACTAACTAAAAAAAAATAATTTATTTCATTTTAAAAATATTAAAAATAGCTGATGAAAAACAAGTAAATAAAATTAAATAAACACAACAATTTAATTTAAAAAAGATCAACAAAAGCACTTCACTTAAATTCTAATGTTTAGATTCATTTTTTATTGTTTAAAAATTTCAATAACGATGTCTGATAACGAATAAATTCTAAAAAATTAATTTAAAAAAACTTTTTTAAATTTCGAAAATTTTATTTAATCATTTTAAAAACAATCATATTTTGAAAATTTCAAAACCGTAATATAGAGAAACCGTACTATGCGAGGTATTCCTGTAATTAAAAAGAAGGATTAATTGTTCACTATCTTATTCAATATTACTAAATAATAGCATCTTTCGTTAAACTTAAAAAGTTTAACTTTATTATTTATAGCTTTTGAAAGAACTATTAAAATAGTGATGTAGTATGTTAAAGGGTGGATGTTCAGCCATTTCATTTGGTGCATTAGAATTGAAAGTAATATTTTTTTGAAATTTTGAGCTAATAATCTTCATAATCCAGTCTTCAACAGGTTAAGAAACATGATCTATTTAATGCCACTTAAACTTTACTTTATACATTTTTTTAAATAATAATTTTATTATCCGCTTTATTCAAATTTGGAATCATCTTATTTATTCTTCAAGTGAAACCTTAAAGATAAATGTGTTAGGTATTTTGTGCAAGTCGATATCACTGTCCTTTGTGTTCTTTTTGAAATTTAATTAAACAACCCAACAGAAAAATTTTTATTCGAGACTAATACAATTACACATTGGTTACGCTTTTTATTGATTCAACCAAACTTGATACAACCCTTTTTTGCTCTGCACTTTTCAATACCAATGTAAATCTTATGCAGGGATTAATCTTTCAGCGGAAGATGTCCCTTTCTGGTACGCTCGATTTTAAAATATTCAGTTGACACTAAGTTCAAAGTTTTTTTTGTTCACTCTTGCTAAATTGTTCGTTTAATTTTCTTCGACCAACTGGTAATTCTGTTTTCTCTCGTAATTTGATTTTACTGTGTTAAATTAGTTCGGATCCAATTTCCCCATGGACTTCCTCTTGTCGCTTTGAGGAATTTGCTCATCTCCTTTGACGGCTTGCCCCAATTTAATTTTAGTTGGCTAATTTAATTGCCTTTACTAATTTAATTGATAATTCAGGTTCTCTCACATCGCTCGGGTTTCCCATTAGCTCAGGTTCCCCATTAGTTAATTAATTTTTAATTAATTTTAGTTTTTTGTAATTAATTCCTTCTAGGGGCACCGTTTATTTTATTTTATTACATCTGAACTCGTCTCATTGTTTGGCATCCTCCCATACCAGTTTCCCCCGAAAAATATTCATTTTAAATGTTTGAAATTTTTAATTAATATAATCAAAAACACAAAATTGAAAATAACCGGAATTTTTCCTCAGTTAGGGAGAAGAAAACGAGATCAGGTTAAAAGTAGTATAGTTCGGAGAAATAGGAAAACAAACCCATTATAGAAACGATCAATTAAAAAGACGAGAGAAAAAGAGTAAAGAAATATAAAAGGAGCTGAATCAAGAGTAAACGAAATTATTAAAGAAAAAGAATTCAGTCCAGAGGATTCTGACATAAAAGGTGATTATTGTTATAAAGCGCATGAGGTCAAGACATTGCTGTAAATTGTAAAAAGAGTATATCAATTTAAAACAAATATAAGTTGGGAATGTTATTGCTTATTGATTTGTTTGAACACGAAGTGGTAGACACCGACAATTATCATCCGCTTTAATTAAACCAAACATATGGCTCAAAAACCACCTTCGGGAGATAATCGCCTTATTCAAATTAACCCCTTAATGCTTACGTTCAAGTTAATTCGAGCGCGCTTAATGGGCCAAAATAGTTACACTTGAGTTAATTTGAGCGGCGTCCTTAATATATGATGGCGTCATTTTCACACTTGAATATATTCGAGAATTGAGAATAACAATATAAAACCTAAGAAAAACAATCGCGTTGATGATATTAATCATCAGGCTCTAATAAGCTATAACATTTGTTTATTCAAGAATAAAATATACCTGTTGAACAAGTGTACATGTTCATTTTTGCTTTGTGGTTGAAAATTGGCCTTTGTGTTTTAAACTTGGAAAAAAAAGTGTATTTTAATTTTGTGTTTGCAGAAAAGAAAATATTTATTCACTTGGTATGTTTGTCGATTTTCCAATTTTTATTATTATTTTCTTTTTCATTATATTTCAGTAAAATATATTTTGAAAAATGAGCGATTCAGAATCTGAATATGAATATGAAAATTTGTCGGAAAGTGGCTCTGAGGACACTGATAGTTACAGTAGTGATTCTGAAGATAGTTCAGAAGAAGATATAGCTGATGATTGGAAGCAGATAAACAATGTCCAACCAAGGTTTCCATTTGTTGGCGCTCCTGGTTCAACTTTTCTTTTGGTGGACAATTTTGATATCTAGAATATTTCAAATTATTTTTTGATGATTCGGTGTTCGATATATTAGTTTTAGAAACAAATAGATGTGCTGAACAACAACTGGGCAAATCTGTAAGTCAATGGAAACACGTCGATAAAAATGAAATGATAACATTTCTAGCTATAACTATACGTTAGAGCCTCTTAAAAAAACCAGACGAAGGATTATATTGGTCGACTAAAGAAACATGGAGTACTCCTAGTTTTCCAAAATTGATGAACCAAGGAAGATATCCAAGTATAAAAAGAAATTTTTGTAATAATGAAACGTTTGACCAAAATACCCATCCCAATCTAAAACTTTACAATTTGGCCTCTTTATGAAATAATAAATAATAAATGAAGTTTATATGTACGGGAAAGTGCTTTAACAATTGATGAAAGCCTAATGCTGTATAAAGGTCGATTAGGTTGGGTGCAATATATTCCATTGAAAAAATCGGGGTTTGAAATAAAATTATTTTTATTGTGCGAATCTGAAAGTAGGTACTCATCTATTATATGCACAAGGAAAGGCACAGTAATAAATAACAAATATAAAGATATGCCGGCTACTCCCGAAATCGTTCTGTCGTTGCTAGAACCACTTTTAAATCAAGACTCCTGTCTCACCACTGGTAATTTTGATACTTCACCACAACCGGCAAATTTTTTAGTAAATCATAAAACATACACATATGGGACTGTAAGGAAGAATAGAAAAGATATACCAAAATTTATTCAAACAAAGAAATTGAAAAGGGGTGAAATATTAGCTGCTCAACGTGTAAAAGTAAGGGTAATGAAGTGACAAGATAAAAGAGAAATTTGTTTGCTATCTGCGGTCCATAACACTGAAAAGCCAACAACAAACAAAACAGATAAAGATGGTTATATCTAACCCACAAGTGGTGATAGATTATGACGAAACAAATGGAGATGTTGATCGTTCAATTACATAAGAAGGGAAAAAATATTATAAAAAATATTTTTTCATTTACTAGACATCAGTATTTGGAATGCATATGTTTTATACAAGGAAAATGGAGGTGAAAAAATTTAGATTTCAGAAGTACATTAGTAGAAAGTTTTATACTTAACTATCATAGTGATACACATTTAAAAACAAATGGTCGGCCAAAAGCTCCTGGAATTTTACTACTAACAGCACATCATTTCCCTAGTTTTGTTTTATCAACACATCAACACCGATAAAAGAAGCTCCCACAAGATATTGTGCTGGGTGTTGTGCTAAATAAGATATGAAAAGAAAACGGGAAAGAAGAGAGAGTAGTTTTATGTGTAATGCTTGCAATGTTGGGTTATGTGCCGCACCATGCTTCGAAATCTATCATGCAAAAGAAAATTTCGAAATTTTTCATTATATTACTATTCTAAGTCAGTGTACATGTGTTGGGTTTTTGGTTAATTTAAGTCGGTTACCTCTGACTCCTCGTGTCCTTTAAATCAAAACAATAACGATCCAACGTATATAATGCAATATTCGGACCTTTTCTGCAAATTAATATAAAAATTTGAGCGATGTTGTATTTTCAAAGCAAGGTTTCAAAATGTGTTTTCTTAACTAAAAAATGATTTTTTGACGGTTGTTTTTAAATAAAATGAGCGTTATATGTTAATAAGTAACATATTTTCTGTGGATCCTGTTGAAAGATTGCTAATTAACGCACCAGAGACAGAAATGACCGCACTTGAATNTACAGGAATACCTCGAACAGTACGGTTAATCGGTTCTGGAATTTAGCCGTACTATTTGAAACCGGACTATTCGAGGCATTCTGGTGCTAATAAATTTACGGCTTAGTACCCCTATTAAGAAATTTAAAAATCGTGATTATAATCTAGTAAACAAAAAATATTTTGTTATGTATTTTTATTTTTCTGATACTCAAGAGCAAAACAAGCATATATAACACAGTTGTACATTTAAATATATATATTTATTGAAATTTATAAGCCGGCAATACCAACTCATTGCAACTAACTAAAAAAAAATAATTTATTTCATTTTTAAAAATATTAAAAATAGCTGATGAAAAACAAGTAAATAAAATTAAATAAACACAACAATTTAATTTAAAAAAGATCAACAAAAGCACTTCACTTAAATTCTAATGTTTAGATTCATTTTTTATTGTTTAAAAATTTCAATAACGATGTCTGATAACGAATAAATTCTAAAAAATTAATTTAAAAAAACTTTTTTAAATTTCGAAAATTTTATTTAATCATTTTAAAAACAATCATATTTTGAAAATTTCAAAACCGTAATATAGAGAAACCGTACTATGCGAGGTATTCCTGTAATTAAAAAGAAGGATTAATTGTTCACTATCTTATTCAATATTACTAAATAATAGCATCTTTCGTTAAACTTAAAAAGTTTAACTTTATTATTTATAGCTTTTGAAAGAACTATTAAAATAGTGATGTAGTATGTTAAAGGGTGGATGTTCAGCCATTTCATTTGGTGCATTAGAATTGAAAGTAATATTTTTTTGAAATTTTGAGCTAATAATCTTCATAATCCAGTCTTCAACAGGTTAAGAAACATGATCTATTTAATGCCACTTAAACTTTACTTTATACATTTTTTTAAATAATAATTTTATTATCCGCTTTATTCAAATTTGGAATCATCTTATTTATTCTTCAAGTGAAACCTTAAAGATAAATGTGTTAGGTATTTTGTGCAAGTCGATATCACTGTCCTTTGTGTTCTTTTTGAAATTTAATTAAACAACCCAACAGAAAAATTTTTATTCGAGACTAATACAATTACACATTGGTTACGCTTTTTATTGATTCAACCAAACTTGATACAACCCTTTTTTGCTCTGCACTTTTCAATACCAATGTAAATCTTATGCAGGGATTAATCTTTCAGCGGAAGATGTCCCTTTCTGGTACGCTCGATTTTAAAATATTCAGTTGACACTAAGTTCAAAGTTTTTTTTTGTTCACTCTTGCTAAATTGTTCGTTTAATTTTCTTCGACCAACTGGTAATTCTGTTTTTCTCGTAATTTGATTTTACTGTGTTAAATTAGTTCGGATCCAATTTCCCCATGGACTTCCTCTTGTCGCTTTGAGGAATTTGCTCATCTCCTTTGACGGCTTGCCCCAATTTAATTTTAGTTGGCTAATTTAATTGCCTTTACTAATTTAATTGATAATTCAGGTTCTCTCACATCGCTCGGGTTTCCCATTAGCTCAGGTTCCCCATTAGTTAATTAATTTTTAATTAATTTTAGTTTTTTGTAATTAATTCCTTCTAGGGGCACCGTTTATTTTATTTTATTACATCTGAACTCGTCTCATTGTTTGGCATCCTCCCATACCAGTTTCCCCCGAAAAATATTCATTTTAAATGTTTGAAATTTTTAATTAATATAATCAAAAACACAAAATTGAAAATAACCGGAATTTTTCCTCAGTTAGGGAGAAGAAAACGAGATCAGGTTAAAAGTAGTATAGTTCGGAGAAATAGGAAAACAAACCCATTATAGAAACGATCAATTAAAAAGACGAGAGAAAAAGAGTAAAGAAATATAAAAGGAGCTGAATCAAGAGTAAACGAAATTATTAAAGAAAAAGAATTCAGTCCAGAGGATTCTGACATAAAAGGTGATTATTGTTATAAAGCGCATGAGGTCAAGACATTGCTGTAAATTGTAAAAAGAGTATATCAATTTAAAACAAATATAAGTTGGGAATGTTATTGCTTATTGATTTGTTTGAACACGAAGTGGTAGACACCGACAATTATCATCCGCTTTAATTAAACCAAACATATGGCTCAAAAACCACCTTCGGGAGATAATCGCCTTATTCAAATTAACCCCTTAATGCTTACGTTCAAGTTAATTCGAGCGCGCTTAATGGGCCAAAATAGTTACACTTGAGTTAATTTGAGCGGCGTCCTTAATATATGATGGCGTCATTTTCACACTTGAATATATTCGAGAATTGAGAATAACAATATAAAACCTAAGAAAAACAATCGCGTTGATGATATTAATCATCAGGCTCTAATAAGCTATAACATTTGTTTATTCAAGAATAAAATATACCTGTTGAACAAGTGTACATGTTCATTTTTGCTTTGTGGTTGAAAATTGGCCTTTGTGTTTTAAACTTGGAAAAAAAAGTGTATTTTAATTTTGTGTTTGCAGAAAAGAAAATATTTATTCACTTGGTATGTTTGTCGATTTTCCAATTTTTATTATTATTTTCTTTTTCATTATATTTCAGTAAAATATATTTTGAAAAATGAGCGATTCAGAATCTGAATATGAATATGAAAATTTGTCGGAAAGTGGCTCTGAGGACACTGATAGTTACAGTAGTGATTCTGAAGATAGTTCAGAAGAAGATATAGCTGATGATTGGAAGCAGATAAACAATGTCCAACCAAGGTTTCCATTTGTTGGCGCTCCTGGTTCAACTTTTCTTTTGGTGGACAATTTTGATATCTAGAATATTTCAAATTATTTTTTGATGATTCGGTGTTCGATATATTAGTTTTAGAAACAAATAGATGTGCTGAACAACAACTGGGCAAATCTGTAAGTCAATGGAAACACGTCGATAAAAATGAAATGATAACATTTCTAGCTATAACTATACGTTAGAGCCTCTTAAAAAAACCAGACGAAGGATTATATTGGTCGACTAAAGAAACATGGAGTACTCCTAGTTTTCCAAAATTGATGAACCAAGGAAGATATCCAAGTATAAAAAGAAATTTTTGTAATAATGAAACGTTTGACCAAAATACCCATCCCAATCTAAAACTTTACAATTTGGCCTCTTTATGAAATAATAAATAATAAATGAAGTTTATATGTACGGGAAAGTGCTTTAACAATTGATGAAAGCCTAATGCTGTATAAAGGTCGATTAGGTTGGGTGCAATATATTCCATTGAAAAAATCGGGGTTTGAAATAAAATTATTTTTATTGTGCGAATCTGAAAGTAGGTACTCATCTATTATATGCACAAGGAAAGGCACAGTAATAAATAACAAATATAAAGATATGCCGGCTACTCCCGAAATCGTTCTGTCGTTGCTAGAACCACTTTTAAATCAAGACTCCTGTCTCACCACTGGTAATTTTGATACTTCACCACAACCGGCAAATTTTTTAGTAAATCATAAAACATACACATATGGGACTGTAAGGAAGAATAGAAAAGATATACCAAAATTTATTCAAACAAAGAAATTGAAAAGGGGTGAAATATTAGCTGCTCAACGTGTAAAAGTAAGGGTAATGAAGTGACAAGATAAAAGAGAAATTTGTTTGCTATCTGCGGTCCATAACACTGAAAAGCCAACAACAAACAAAACAGATAAAGATGGTTATATCTAACCCACAAGTGGTGATAGATTATGACGAAACAAATGGAGATGTTGATCGTTCAATTACATAAGAAGGGAAAAAATATTATAAAAAATATTTTTTCATTTACTAGACATCAGTATTTGGAATGCATATGTTTTATACAAGGAAAATGGAGGTGAAAAAATTTAGATTTCAGAAGTACATTAGTAGAAAGTTTTATACTTAACTATCATAGTGATACACATTTAAAAACAAATGGTCGGCCAAAAGCTCCTGGAATTTTACTACTAACAGCACATCATTTCCCTAGTTTTGTTTTATCAACACATCAACACCGATAAAAGAAGCTCCCACAAGATATTGTGCTGGGTGTTGTGCTAAATAAGATATGAAAAGAAAACGGGAAAGAAGAGAGAGTAGTTTTATGTGTAATGCTTGCAATGTTGGGTTATGTGCCGCACCATGCTTCGAAATCTATCATGCAAAAGAAAATTTCGAAATTTTTCATTATATTACTATTCTAAGTCAGTGTACATGTGTTGGGTTTTTGGTTAATTTAAGTCGGTTACCTCTGACTCCTCGTGTCCTTTAAATCAAAACAATAACGATCCAACGTATATAATGCAATATTCGGACCTTTTCTGCAAATTAATATAAAAATTTGAGCGATGTTGTATTTTCAAAGCAAGGTTTCAAAATGTGTTTTCTTAACTAAAAAATGATTTTTTGACGGTTGTTTTTAAATAAAATGAGCGTTATATGTTAATAAGTAACATATTTTCTGTGGATCCTGTTGAAAGATTGCTAATTAACGCACCAGAGACAGAAATGACCGCACTTGAATGACCTCAAAAACCGTATCTCTCTTTGTATGCTCAACAGTCACGCTCTTCTGCTTGGCATGAATGCAGATGATATTAATCGCGCTAATCAAATTGTTGAATATCATATTAATACGAAAAATGCTGATATCAGTCAATATAATAATGTCTCAAGTAATAAAACATTTTCTATACAAACTATAATTAACATAGTTTAAATAAAAATCTCATTAATTCTTGAATTCTCTCTGAAAGGCATCAACCCCTCCTA
The DNA here is from genome assembly GCA_959609185.1 of Schmidtea polychroa. Classification (NCBI taxonomy): domain Eukaryota; kingdom Metazoa; phylum Platyhelminthes; order Tricladida; family Dugesiidae; genus Schmidtea; species Schmidtea polychroa. Next base: position 85,969 of record CAUHTR010008092.1, read on the forward strand.
CACTGAGGGCCTTGCCCAACACTTTCGACATACATTACAGTAAAAACACAACATACCAATATATCTGAAGAACTATAAATGAATGCCCCCAATTTATTCAAAACTAAAATCACTGAACCACAATAAAACAAACTCCTTCATTTCTTGCACCTTGCAAATGATGAGGACACAATCTTTTATTCCTCAAACGTAGGACGCAATGGTTTCAAAGTTGCACACCTTTTCGACAACTTTGACAAATCTAATTAAAAGAACGAGAATTCTTAAAAAAATTACAACACCAAACAATAATACCAAAACTGTAAACACCATCCCAACTCATAACACCACTACACATCTACCCCTTAACGAAACCTTACAAACTAATGTAAAAAAATAGGATTGCTCACTCGAAAATAAAATAGACTAACTGTTTGATGTTTAGCAGGCCCTGAAACAAAACAAAAAAGAATCAAACTTGCTAAAAAACATGACAAAACCAGTCCATATAAGCAATGGAAGCATTTCTTTCACGTCAATTTTGAGAAATTCTATATTTTCTGTGACATAACTTTAAAACTTTCTTCATTGCCTTCCTATTTCATTTATACTCTAACTCAAGTAATATTATTTGGACAATTAACATAAGTAGCCACACCTGGATTCTAATTTTCATCAATAAACATATTAAACCTGCAACCATCATTGACCTTATCTGCGCAATCACGTTGGAAAACATCAAACCCTGACCAACGATATACTTGCAACTTCACTATATATTCAAAGTATTATCTCTTTACTAAATATCAGCCTCAGCCAAATATCTTACTCTATATCTAAAAACAATACAAACTCTAAATATCTCATCTGCCACTTTGCGTGATCTTTAATAATAAAACCCTTCCTAATATTCTTAATATGAAATTTGAACTGAATACCCTGATTTTTAAACTCACTGGACGATAGAAAACCCACATAAGATATTAGCAAATACCAATGGTTTCTCCTAGATCTTCTAACCCAAATTACCTATCATAAACCAGATGGATAATTGCAATTCTCTTCCTCTTGAAACACGATTAACACAATATCATACCAAAATTAAAAATGACACAAATCAAATATAAATTCATTTTTAAAGTCAGGCAAGATTTTAACACTCGGACCATACTCATATCTAAAACTATTACCTGCTCCATCCCAACTACTAAACAAATCATAAAAAACTTTAACCAAAACAAGAAGACCACAAATAACTTCATCATCCACAGACCCCTCCAAACATCCTTGAATCCAATTCTCTCAGCACAATATTTACAACAAAACATGCTCTGTTTTCACCTATCTTGTTCCTAGTATGAACTTAATAACGTAGAAAAACTGGAAAAGCATTGACTCAACTTGAACTCCTAACTACTCTATTCAACAAAATCCTGTGAAATGACAAGCACCTCCCATAGAAAGCATTTTTAAAACAAACTTTTGGTTAAACTGGGTAAAGCTGACTTCTCCCACTACATGGCCTCTTGGAGACCTCTTCACAATATTTTACTTCGTTTATAGAATCTTTGCATTAATCTTTAATTACCACCTCCTCAGGCCATTGACATCCCTGGTGGATGTGCGGAACAAACCACCGTCCTCACCCTAGTCAAGGAACATGCACTCTGCAACCTTTTTATTATTTGGGTAGATTTTTCTAGCTGACACATTTGGTAGTATACTCCACGACCTCATTTGGCTCACTCTTTGAATGTAAATCCCAAAATAATAAAATAAATGACCCAATTGTATTCATCTTACTCTACTTTCTACACTTGCGAAACACACTTAACTCAAAGCATCCCTGTTAACAGTGGCATTAAACAGTGATGCTTCCTATCTATTACCCCCTCTTGCTTCTCTATCGACTTCATTCTCCAAAGATTCTTACTGATTTCCTTTTCATTCTTCATGATTACTGTGAGGAGTTAAAATTAAAATGTTAAATTAAAATTATTTCATGATTAAATTTTGTAAAATTAAAAGTGGAACTTAAATTATTTGGAATATATTAGAATTAAAATGGTTTAAAATTAAAATGAATATTTTGATTTTAATTTTGTTATAAAATAATTTTTAATAAAATTTCAATTCAAATGAATGTTGTATGTTGATGGTATGTTGATATTTGGTTGAAATTAAAATTTATAAAAAGAAAATATCCCAAGAATATTTGTTTATATAAGAAGATTTAATGGAATATAATTTTAGATTTATTTAGTCTTAGTAATTTATTTGGTGACAGAAGAATTGAATGTTATAACATCTAACAATTACAATGTCTCAATTATGGACTATGTCGATGACATTTTCCTTGTATCGAACTGCCATGAAACTATCACACAAATGTTGGATAAAACTCTTAAAAAAATAGTGAACTTAAACTTCCGACTGACTAAATTTGGTTACTTACGCCTCGATCCTAACCACTCCTTTGCCCCATTGACTATCTATGACTAACCATTATCAACGAAAATAACATTTATAACTATCTTGGGGGTTGGCATCCTGGTACATTCCCTCACGCCATTATAAAATTCCAAAAATATACGCCTATAAAACATTTATACACTCGTAACTCAATTTCCAGTTTCGTAAATAACTGCACGGTTCTATAACGCAATAGCAATAAAATTGTTCAAAACAGATCCAATCAACTAGGATATGATAAAAAATAAAGGTTCTTATTAAATTCACCCTTCAATACATTCACCATAACCTCAATAACAACTTTTCCTATGCTTCTCGTTGCGCAACTTTGTTCTTTCGGAACTCTTTTGTGCTACCAAAGACGCTTTCTAACCACAAAACTAACCTCAAATCCGCCTTGAAATAGTTTAACTCTGACATTAAATGTGAAATCAGCGGACACAAATTCCTCTTTTGTAAATTCCCATTGTCCGTCAAAGAAAAGTTTGGCACCAATATCCAAATTTATATAATAGGCAAGATGATGAGATTTGAAGTTTCTTCTACTTAGAATATCTTGATACTGATAACCTTGAAGACTCCTCTTCTGCCATTCACACTCTAATTAACTAATGGTACACTGAACAATGGTACAACATGATGTAACAGGGACACGTTGCCAGTACCATCGGCCGCTCTGCACTACCAGCCCACCTTACCAAAAGTCACATCTTAAAGGACAATCAATTCTACCACCTTATAAAGTCTCCGGAAGAACTCACTCCAATTTAATTATTCCACCAACTGCGCAAAATCCCAGGCAAAAATCGAATACCGCCTCTGCAATCTCTATTGGCAAACTCAAGCTCACATCTTCAATCACTGACTCGATACCACAATAAACACATGGCACTGACACCTTGGGGCAACTCATAAAAAATGATAAAAAGATAATTATTAAGAAGTTAATGAAATTCTGAAGAACCAGAAACTACAGAAAAGCCAAATCTCAGAAATCAGAAATCATATAAATAATACAAAAATTAAATTTAAAAAAATATTTGTTGATAGCGGAATAGATGGAATCATTTTCTAAATTATAATTCAAATAAATAACTACTTAAGCCATAATCCGCAGTATATATTCATAAAATGAAATATTTCTACCTAAAATAGATCATGATCACTTCAAAACAAAATTTAACAAGTCTTTTTCTCAATTTTCTCTCTGGTTTAATAGCTTTTATCAAATAAAATTTTTTCAAAAGTATACAAATTTAAACAATAACAGTCACCACCAAATCAATCTCAATTCTTTATCACTATTGTTGGGTTATTGAGTTGGTGATAAATTTAAATGCTACTCTGACTCCAAGCGTACGATTCACAAATAACACTTGACAACAGAAATTTTTATTGATAATCACAAATAAACTTTCACTTGACACTGACAATAAATTCAACACTCTGCTTGGTGACTATACAATGCTTATTACAACACTCGGTGAGGAATAGCACTTGTATATAACACCGGATTAAAAGATCAAAAATTACCGATTGGTTTATCAACTGGGACTTTGAGCTGGTTGTTTTCTTTGACCTTCTTTACAAGTTTATTCAAATAATTTAGTAGCTTCCTTTTCGTTTAATGTTTCAACAGATTCTTTGATTCAAATCTTCTCCAATACGTTTTATTCACAATTATTTTCTTCACAATTCTTTTCACAATCGTTTCTCCAACAACGTTTCGTCCGACGTTGTCTAATTTTCTCTTTTCTCTCTCAAATTGTCTCACAAATTGTCTCTCGAATTCGCGTCACTTCTTGTCTCTAAATTTGTTCTCTAATTTTGTTCTCTCGTTTTCCTTTATAAAGTTTGCTTCTCTTGTGGCACTCAAGATAATCAAGTGTTTTTCCATTTTCTTTCTCCTGCTTTCGCCGACTGTTTCATTTTTATCTCTGACAGCTGTCAAGTTGTTTTCCCTTTTTCCCTTTTTGTTTGACCGCCTTGTCCCATTAATTCAGTTATCACTGGCAAGCTGTTGAGATAAGGATATTGTTGTTTTCCTTTTTCCTCGATTTCAAAATTCCTTTTCCTTTTTGTACTAATTAATTAATACTGACCTTGATTTTTATTTTCCTGTTTGATTCCTTTTATTTCCTTTATCTTTCTCATTTTTAATTTCTTTTCACTTCCGTTTTCTTTTCTGAGTTTCTATAGATCGTCCCGTTTGTCATGGCGATCTTCCCCCAGGTAATTTTATTTATTTATTTGTAAATTGTTATTTAGGTGTCCTCAACACTATCTACTTTAAAACAGTCACTGATAGAACAGTCTATATATAATATCTACTTCAATTCAATGAATAATAACTTTTATTTGAATATTGTCGTTTTTATATAAAGGTCTTTGCCGGTTCCTGACCATGTATTATATTTTACAAAGGTTTATTTTGAAGGGTTTTTAAAGAGTTTCTCGATCTTATATGGTTATTCCTCAATATATGTAAAGAGTACATGTGGGAGTTCGACAAATGATCATTGTGGACGGAGAAAAATCAAAAAACTTTTATATGTATATATATTATGTATATTTTATATGTACCGTACATAATGTACGCAAGTATACTTTTAATTGCCTAATATATGCTAAAAAATAATCTTTAAAAGAGACTGTTACTAAAATAGTAGTAGAAAAAGTACGAGATGAATATCAGAACATTTTGAAATAATAAATATGTTGAGATAATAACGATGTTGAATAATGTTCCGATAAACAGACAACTGTAGGANAAGTAAAAATTTAACTGAATTCAGAAATTAAATTTAAAATTCTAAGGCAACCCCAAAGTTGTGATTTTATTTTAAAATTAAACTTATTGTGGCTAGTTTTTATTTCTGATCAAGACACAAGGAGTTGAACTATAAGCTCTTTTCTACCTAATAGTAACATTAACTCATCCACCCAACATAATGTATTTTTATGATCATAAAACGCACCTCTTAAGTACTTATATATCTCAAAATTAAATAATGCTATTGAATCACGATTTATATTACAGAAATTTATTTCTAATAATTATTATTGAAAAAATCTGAAATTTATTGTCAAATATTTATTATATATTTTTTATTATATTTATATATTAATTAATATAAAATGTAAATAGAAATTATTTAAAGGATGATTGTTTTTCCTTATCAAATGTAATATGAATATAATCTATATACTATTGTAAACCTGGTTAACTAATACGTACAATTATTTTTTAATTTCTTTATTATTTTATAAAATTTTAGTAAAATGGATGATCAAAGTGGATTTGATGCGTGTGAATGCATATATGGCCATGAAAATGCAATGCGTCGATTGCTTAATTTATTAAGACAATCTCAATCATATTGCACAGATAATCATTGTCCACAAACACTACCGGGTCCCCAAGACACAGCTTCAGATCCTATGAATAATTTTGGACTTTGGATTATCTTAGGATTATGGTTACTTGCAATGGTAGGAATGCTAATGGCTGGATACAGACCAGGACGTAGGAATAGACTTCCTGAAAAACCCATTAGAATTGACCAAGTATTAATTAACTTACATATCTCACTTATAATTTAAAATTTTAATATTTTTCTCATTTCAAGTAACTCCTAAAAATAAAGTTATTAAATCTAAAGCTAAGTTTCATAGCATTAGATGAATTATTGTATTAAATGAAAATAATTTTCTATTTGATGTAGAAATGTCTAATTTTTATTTCCATTTTAAAATGTCTATCATAAGTAAACCGTGGATGAACAACAGTTCTTCAACAACTATACGGTGTAATTGTAACAGTACTCCAACGCAGGGATGCTTTCCCAAAATTTATCAACCGGTTCGCAGTGATATTTTCTTACAAATTTTTTTAATTTAATATTAATATTTCCATCAAAATATTATGGTTTGTCAGAGTAGCAGACTAAGTCAAGAATATTTAACTATCGTTCATATTCTTTGCAACAATAATGTAATTGGATAAAAGAGAATAAAAAAAGTAATTCAACGAGGTAAAAATCACTTTTATTATTTTTTATTCATTTCAAGAGATACAAAATTTACATAAAAAAACTGAACATAACAAAAAAATTGTGAAATTGCATATATTAGTAAATATTATTGTTATAAAGTAATTATATTAAAATATTTCCAAATAGCTAATTGATTTTCAGTATATCCTTTCGGTTTAGATTTTTTAACCCTGGTATCATCTGCCGAGTTATGGTTCCTCAACCAAGTTTTTACATAGGGAACTTGCGTTCCAAGTTTCTAATGGACGACCAACTAAGTTTAATGTAATCAAATTTGATACTATCTGCACTGTTAATCTGGCTCTTATATCAGCAATTATGATGTTCATCAATGAAAATCCTCGTTCTGCTTCAGCACTGCTAACGGCAACCGTATTAACCATATTTTTCGCTTGAATGTTTTCTGCAATTTTACTAATTTGCTGATAAGCCATTGTTTATTATATTTCTACATAATCACGGAAATCATTCTTATCGATATCAAAATTAAAAACTTTTCGAAATTTATCAAAATTCTTTTCGGCCTCTATCCACGGAACTACAATATCTTCAATTTTCCATGTGCTCGGCTCTAGCAAATTAGCTAGCTCATAAATAATGCTATTATCAATATTTTTTTGTTACTATTTGATCCGAGATGAGAGCAATCCATCAATCTTAATTTCATATTTTTTATGATGCTGTCAATAAGGGAATCTCTGGGAAGGTTTCATTAATTCTGTTTTCGGCGAAGATAATGTTTTTGAATGCTTCAGAGTTTATAACTTCATCCACTTTTTTTTCGTAATGACCGCGACGATCTTTGAGAATTTGAAAAGTGTTAATTGTTCTTCTAATCAGTTGATTTCTCTTTGCAACATTTATATTTCTAGCTTGAAAGGCATTAGATAGTAGAGAGCACTCCTGTAGAATGTCAATCATTAGAGCTAAATCTACTAGAAAACATTTGTTTTGTAGTCGTTTTGCCATTCCAGACATTTTTTGGTTAGAAGAGAACAATGTATACAAAGCAGGGTAGCTCCGCCATACAGCAAGAGCAGATCTTAGGCTGCACGCAGCCCATCTTAATTATTTCCAATTATCTTCCAATCTTAATTATTTCAAAACTAAGCTCCTGGGAAATATTACTCAGTTCTTTTTGGTTTTTATTAGATTGATGAAAAATACAATATATTTTGTCTATGAAAACTTCAAAAATGATTAACCTGTTTGATATCGTTTATGGAATCATCTAAACAAGTTGTAGACGGTGATTGAGACAGTGCCAAATAATAACATTTGGAAACATCTCCTTTATTCGTACGCTGACTCCAGATTTACAACCGAGCATTACGCTAGCACCGTCAGAACAGAATCCTATTAAATTCAGTTTTAAATAATTTGTATCAAATCCAACAGCAAGCAATACACCCAACAAACTTTGAAAAATAGTATTCGCATCTTGTGCGTCAAGTTCCACAATATCTACGAACATTATTGGGGATATTTCAGAAGATTCTACTTTGATGAAAACTATAAGCGTTGATTTACTGGAAATGGTGGAAGCTTCATCAATAACAGTACAAATTTTTAAATTATTCTTAATAATCGATATAAACAATTCCCTTTTAGTTTCTTGCGCGATATGCTCTACTATCTTACTTGCACTATGTCGAGAATGAAGTCCGATTCCCATGTCCAACCCGTTTTTTACTTGAAGTTCTATTACAATTTCTATGTCTGAAAACGGACGGTTTCTTTTCGGTGGGCTATAAACAGTGTTGAAGATTCTTGTAGTAGAACTAATAAATTTTTCGTTCATCTTATCGATGCATGATGTAAAAGTTTGTTTTTCAAGTATCTTGGCATGTTCAACAGCTAGTTTGTGTGCTTTTGATGCAAAATGTTCACTCATTTTTTTCCTTAAAGATGCTTGTTGCACTATTTTGTCTTTCCCCGATGTCGTAACTTTACATTTTTCCCATTCCTGAAATATTAGTTTTGATTCCATTTTTAAACAATACTCACATCCCAATTTCTGATTACTGGCAAATATTTAATTTTAAACTCCTTCAACTGTTTCGCATTCCAACAGCTTGGTAAATTATTATTGTCCTCATTTTGGGAACTAGGAACTAGGAACTAGTATTTGTTCCTGTAAAGTTATTGAAACTGCTTCTGTCGCTGTTATAGTCGACCTGCTATCATTACTTACTGATGTTTCCTCTCTTATTTTTTTCGAGAAATATGTGGTTAACATATTTTGTTTCTTCATCTTCAAAAAATAAAATAGATATTTAAAAATAAATTATTTAACTTAAAGCATGAAAATAGTTAATTGAACTTACCTTATTAAATTTTTTAAAAATCTGCGGTTTTATTAGAAAAATAATTAACTTAAATGTATAAAAACTGAACAGAACAAAACAAATAATACCCGATAAAATGAAATATTTAGATTGAACTTTTTCAATAGAAATTAGAAATAGATTTAACTTTTACATATATCTATGGTAACTTGATAAAATTTAAAATTTTTTTATTTTTTTTTAAATTAACTGAAAGATTTCTATAAAGTAAAAAATTAGAATCGCAATGAAAACTAGATAAAATTTTCAAACTGTTTATATAAATTTGCATCAAATGGTAAATAAATTTTATTTAAATTTTTTTTTGCGTATTTATTTTTGACAAAGTAAATAATTTTTTTTTCGCTTATTTTAATAGCCGGTTCGCACGAACCATAGAATCAGTGGCGTACGCAGGGGGGGTTATTGGGGGTTTAACCCCCCCCCCCCCCCCCATGATTCCAACAACAATATAAAAAACTATAATTAATAAATATATAAACTTAAAAATATTTAAGAAATATTCCAAATGCCGATATATATATATATATATATATATATATATATATATATATATATATATATATATATATATATATATATATATATATATATATATATATATATATATATATATATATATATATATATATATATATATATATATATATATATATATATATATATATACAGGCCCGACAAGAGGGGGGGTTTGATAGGGAAAATACCCGGGGCCCCGGAGAAAAAATCTATCATGATTTAAATCACTTGATTTTTTTATGAAAGAATCATGATTTCAATTTGTAGGAACTATGTTCCTCCTTTTGTATTGCGTGTGTGTGGGGTACGTCTGGAGAGTGTCCGTTGCCAAGATTGCTTTCGGAACCCCCGTTGCGAAAAAGTCTACACGGCACAAACGCATCTTGCAGTAATGGTAAGCACATGTGGCAATCTTTTGTTTGTCAAGAGTCAAGAGCTTGCTATCACTAGTTTTTGACATTTTGAGCCTGTTTCATTATTTACAAACTCTATTATTATTTAACTTAAAGAAAAATTACAAACATTAATAGTGTAGTAAGTGTAGTGGTTTGATCAATGTGAAAATCTCCAGGAAGAAGCGGATAAAGTAATCGTGTTTGTGAACTAAGCCGAAAGTGAATAAGAAATTAACCTAAGCGTTGGGCTACAAAGCATTTCTTTACCGGTGCTGGAGTGCTGAAGTCTAATTTTCGATTATTAGTAATTAGCAGTCAATGGGAGACCGCCATCGACTCCGATATTCGCGACGTGGATGAATTAGAAATGACACCAAGTGACGAATTCAGAACAAATGTTTCAATGTTTTCTTAGATTGTATTATTGGAAATATTGCAAGAAGATTTAATGTGGCTAAAGAAATTGATTCGTTATTTAATGTATTATGGTTATTTCATAACCTTAATGATGAAGAAATACAAAAGAAGTCCGAAAAATTACAAAAGGTATATGAAAATAATATTGACCATAATCTTGGTGAAGAAATACTCCATTTAAAATCAATTTATGATGCCAATATACAAAACAAATCTCTCTCGCCCATTGAGTTACTAAACATCATTAAAAAAATGAAACTGGATGTATTGTTTCCCAACATAATAATAGCAATAAGATTATTTTGTAAGATCCCTGTAACCGTTGCTGAAGCAGAACGATCCTTTAGTGTTTTAAAAAGGATAAAAGATGTTTTGAGATCCACAATGTCACAACACCGATTGAATGATTTAGGAATGTTGTCGATTGAATCTGAAATGGCTAAGAAAATTGATTTTCAAGACGTAATTAATTTGTTTGCTAGGCGCAAGGTTCGGAAAGCAACATTCTAAAAAATAATTTGTTTTTTGTACTTTTTTTGTAATTTTAGTTGTAAACGTTTTCATTTTTGTAAGAGAATTTTTGATGAATACATTGTTCCAATAACAATATATATANTATGCATTTGTCAGATATAATTTCTATTCGGAAATATTTAGTAGTTTTATGAACTATGGAATTTAATGTATAATATATTTTTGGAAGTGCCGCTTTCCAGTTTTTATACAAATTATCATTAATACTAGATTGTATCCAAGTTTCGTATTGTTCTAAATCTTTCATCCTCAGTTATAACAGTTAATAAAACAACATATTTACTAAATTCGTCAATCATTGCCCTAATATATTTCTTTCCACAAAGTTGCTTTATTGATCCACAAAAATCAATAAAAACACTTTCAGGTGGTTATAATCTTTGAACTATTTCTCTAGTTTTGATGTTAAAACTTTCTTCTCTGAAATAATATACAAGTATTAATTATAATTTTAGTGATTTTATTTACGAGTGGAACAAAAAATATATTTTTAATATAATATTTTGCCTTTCTAATACCCACGTGACAGTTGTTTGTGAATTTCTTCTATAAAATGGTAATTACCATATTAATTACCATATTACTTAACAAATATTCTTAGTTGGTTCGCCCGATAATGTTGTATTTTTAATCTTTTCTATTTCATCATTATTTTGCCATTTTAATATACTTCCACTGTGAGTCATTGCCGAAATTCGAGTCAGCATTTTTGCATCTGGATTATTTTCTAGATAAAGCATCTGCATTAAAATGTAATTTTCCTTTCTGTTATTCTAGTTTCAAATTCAGGCTACTCGAAACGTTGATCCAGTTTTTAAATTGGACTTTTATTGATTATGAACTACTTCAGTGAAGCTTCTTTTATTCACTGCAAGCTACATTTTCTCTGATTTTCAAATCTTCCACTTTTTAAAGATTCATTTTATGTATTTACTTGGCCGATGGAGCCTCTCTGTTTACTTTCACTGTCAACTTTCTTTTCTTTGTAGTCTTGCTTCCATTAAATCTTCTGTAATTCCATAACACTAAATTTTTATTCTGTCCTTTTCGCAATCTAAACAGTATTTTAATAAAAATGCTGTTAATTTCAATTTTGTAATTTTGTGCCTCATTATACTCACATAATTTTCCAATCAGTCTTGTAAATCTTTCGCTAGATCTTCTAATCTTCTTAATCATTTATCCAAACTTCTTTCAAATGGAGATTCATCATCTTTCTTCCTGCTTATCTCGTCCAAGCATGCTCGAATAACGAAATTTATTTGCTGTTCATCCAGATGAATTTATTTTTCCTTATGCTAGACCGGAGGTTCCAACGGGTGCTTCACTGGAATTTTATAAGTGCTCCGTCAAATTTGAAATATTAACTAGTTTATAATGATTTTTCTTATTTTTAAGTAAAAGTAATGTTGATAAAAATTTTATTAAACCAGATTTTCTATGATTTTGATGCTCCATAAATTTTTATAATAATAGAAAGTGCTCTATAGTTTCAAATTGGTTTGGAATCACTGTATTAGACCTTAATTTGTGGCTAAATGTACCGTAATTTATGCACTTTAGTATGCTATTTTATGTCAGATTAGAGACGTCTACAATTTCAAAAATAATAAAATAATTTGGAAATAATAAAATTTCTATTTCAGAATAGAAATGATGAGGATCCTCCGCCTACTGCATAATTAATGTCTATTTTGAAAACTGAACAATTTCTCTAAGTTTCTGGTTATTTTCTGGATTTTGGTGAAATGTTTTTGCTTATTGTGTTAATCTATATTCTTCTTCATATTTTGTAATACAAGAAATCATTATTAGAGTTATTAGTAATTGCTTTAAAGAACTATAATTTTTATTTTAAAATATTTTTGGAAAATCGTTTTCTTTATTGTTCAGTAAAGCTTTATGGTCCAACGGACATTGTTAATTTTTAATTAATATTTTACTTGAAGTTATTTTCAACGTTTTTTTTTCAAATTTTAAGGTGTAAAAGGGGTCAAATTACAATATGTGAATGCTTCCATGTGATTTTTAAACCAGTCAGTAAATAACGAAAATATTAATGAGGATTAATTTATTTCCAATTTGAAGGTTTATATAAGCATGCGATTTGTTCGTCAAACTTAAGTGACAATTTTTATGGTTTTATAGGAAACGCAATTCATTGAAAATTGTATGCTTCTCATTTTGATGTAATCAGATTGTATTTGTCACATCGTTCTGGCTACATGTCAATGATAAGTATATATATTTTTGCTTATAACATAGAATTTATTCATATTCACTCTGTGCATTAGAGTCAAATATATAAATTTATATATATATAATAAATATATAAATTTGATCTTAATGCTAAATTTCCTGAGGTGAGATATAATTGCTGTATTTTCCCGCATGCGCAGATAACCTACAACCTCATGTACCTTGCGGCTTTTTAAGTTTTGTGTAAAATTAACCTGTGTTAAAAAGGTTTGATCTAACACGCAACCATATATACTTCGCACCCTCTCCTGCCGATTATGTAAAATGCGGTAACCAGCGGCTTTATGCCTGAAAATACGGTATATTTTAAAAATTAATCTAGATTATTTATGCAAATTTCGTTCCATAATTTTAATATATATATACGTTTACAAATTGATTTAGACACTAGTTTCTTGGTATGTTAACCCAATGGACTATGATGGGAGTTCGTTATCAGTCACTCGTCTTCTTTTTACACCGAGAGAATTTAAAATGATCTCAGTAGCATCAAAATTAAATATTCAATAGATTATTGTTTTTGATCTGAATCAAGGCCTTTGAATTTATTAGTTTTATGACAGTTAATTCGATTAAGAGATGTCTTTGCGGCTGAATAAGAAGGTATGCCCCCTTTTACATGGTAATTACTGGGATATGAAGTCGTTTTGAATTTCTGTTTTGTGAAGAATGCCCTTTTTCTATAAGTACTGTTTGTCATTTATAAGGCGATAACATCCACTGTTGGTATTTCATTATTATTTCCTCACCTACATCAAAATTGAGAGCATTAAATGTAAAAACATGTTTACCTCTGTCTAGTTCAACCAAAATATTTCAACGATTGTTGATGATTACTCTTTCATCGTTTCTTGCCTTTCTGTATGCGGTTACCGTTTGGTTGTTAAACTGCCATTTGACTCAATTGGATTCATTTTTCAGGTAAACTAACTCTTTAGTTGGTCCTTCAGAAGGATTCCATTATCATGAATTATATTTTCATAATAGTCTGCCGTTAATGTGTAGTTATTGGTGTTGGCGTTTGGTAAATCTAGAAAAAAGAAATGGGACTAATAGTGGACTGGGAACTCATTGTCCAAACGCTCATGATTTACCTAATCCCGACCAGGGCGCCCATGATACTAGTCATGTTGGTACTGCTGACAGTCGGTGAAAGAATAAAGGGTAGGTGAGCGACTATCTTATAACTACTCCCCTTTAAGTTTCAACGGGTTCAGACTGCCATTAGAAGGACTTACGTTGGTGAAATACTGGTCGCTGTAGTAGTTATTTATTCCACCTTAGCGATTTTAACTTCTTCCTAATGGTGGTCAATCTCCTTCCTTTGCCTGGGTAGATTTTGGCAAAATTTAACCGGTTGACCCTTTGATACAAAACACAAAACATATTGAAAGTAAATTATTATTCAAAGAAATACACAAAAATTAAAATAGTAACAGTATTAAAAAGCAAATTGCTATAGCAACATTGTTTATGAATCGACTGAAAGGCTACTATTCAAAGAGCTTTACGCTACTGCTGTGATTAGAAAAGCATTAATCACATAAAACCATTTAACAAAATATTAATTTAATGTCCGAATGGACTTGAAATATTTTCATCTTATTTATTTATTGACATCAACAACTTGTATGGGTGGGCTCTAAGTCAACATCTACCATATGGAGAATTTGAATGTATTCATAAAGATTTAGAGAATATTCTAGAAGAATGTAAGTCGATGGATATAGAAAATCTTGATTACAGATATACTGTGGAAGTTGACATAGATATTCCCGATGAAATCCACGATTTTTTGGACGACTTACCTGTTGCAGCAGAAAAGATATGTCCAAAACATACAAAAGTTCAGAAACCTTTGTTGACACATGAACCCCAAAGAAAGTATGTCATACATTGGCAATTATTAAAGATTTATATGATGCTAGGTGTTCAAATATCAAAGATACATAGGGAAACCAAGTTCAATCAAGCTCCAATATTTAAGAAATGTGTGGACACCCAACACGAAATTACGAGCAGAATCCCGAAGTGATTTTACAAAGTGATTACAAACTATTAAATAGTAGCCTTTACGTAAAAACAGTGGAAAATTTGAAGAAATGATTAAATTTGAGACTCTGTAATTCCAAAAGCAAAATGATGACTTATACTTCAAAACCGTCGTTTCGAAAAAGTATAAAGATTGCAGACAATTTAATTGCTGCGTTTGTTTAGATAGACTTTCCTATATAGGTCAATCAGATTTGGATTTATCAAAACTGCGAATGTACCAGCTTCAATACATTGAACTTGTAAAATACCGAAAAGAATTCAATTTGCAAATAAATATTGTTGCTGGTGATACCGATTCGTTCTTTTTAGAATGTAGATACATCAATTTAGAAACTTTATTAAGGCAATGATCTCGGATAATTTGTTGGATACGTCAAATTATGAACCCACTCATCATTTGTATAATAGGAAATTAAATTCTGTTATTGGTTTTTTCTTCGTCCGAAGTGTTACAGTCTTTTGGAAGGAATGAAGAAAAACATGAAATCAAAAGGAATTAGATTAAAAGATACGGAAATAAGTCATCAGTCTTACATTTATTGTTACAATGGAATCATAATTTCAAAGGTTTATCAGAAGCATATTAAATCAAACAATCATCGACTTTTAACATTTAAAACAACAAAATCATCACTTACAAAAAAATGATGGCAAGAGGTTTTGGGTGGGTAAGAATCAGAGTTTCGCATATGGACATTATTACATAACAATTTTTGAGGAATTTCCATAATATATGGTGTTGTGATTTCGAAAAACATTTATTTGACTTGACTCATTGTGAATATTTTGTACATAATAAAGCTTGTCAATGTTATATAATAAAACTTGTATAGAAAATGCGTCATTTTAGTTTGTTTTGTAAATAAGAACTAAGAATCATTAACTAACATTTATTAAACATCAAACATAAGATAATAGGTTTTGATAATTTTGACACTACATCTATATCATCTACCAAATCATTATTGTTTTTATCTACAACTTTCAATTGAATTGATAATAGAGTATCATTCAAATCTAAATATTCAGTCTGTGAAACATTAATAAAAAATTCAACATCATTTCTCGAATCAGTAAATGAATTCATGGGAAATACATTTTCAAATATTCCATTTTTAATTACTACTTGTGGAGATGGACAATCAGAAATACACAATTCAGTTTTGCCGGACATTATCATTTCGAAATATTGTTCTACGACCTTTCCATCTTTTGTTTATACGAGATCTTCGACGTTTATTCAGAATTTGTTGTGGTGTTAGTTTTTGCATTGGTGGTAGTGGTGAAGGTTTTTTATTTTCATTTGGTTTGGAACTTTTTGCAACACCAGGAATCAATTTCCCAATTTCATCCATTGCATGTATTTTCAATGTTGGAAGTATTTTTTGATCTTTCATTATCACATCCTTTGCTGTTCTCATGCCAAAAAAACCAATCTTTTTAAGTATGGGAAGTGCAAACCTTCCAATGGTTTAAAACCATCCGGATCCATATTGTTTACCAATAAAATATGGTAATTCTCCACCATATTGACTACCACTATAAAGCGATACAATATCACGATTAGTCATTCACCTTTCGAAAATGTAAAGACAAATGAGCTTTTGAATCTTTTGGAAATTTTATCAATTTTCTTCTATCATCACGTATATTAATTTCTATATTGTTTATACATGATGTTGAAACAGATAAATACATAGGATTTTCAATCGATATTTGAACGACTTCATCCTGTTCATGATTGTGAATCCATACTGATTTCAATAGAGAAACACTAACATCACCAACAAATATAGATTCAACAATATTACTATAAATGAACATTTGTTGATAAAGTTTAATTATTTTTGGTTTCGATGTTTCTTCGTTAACTTTTAAGTTTTGTATATACGTTTATTTTGATAATCCTAAAGTTTTTACCAAATTAGAGTCAAATTTTATTTGGCCAACAGTCGGATTCATTTGAAATTTAAAATATTTTTCTAATTCAACAACAGCGAAAATATTTGCAGTGTTTTGTTAAATAAACTTGTAATTGATCGAGATCTGTAATATACAAATAATCTTGAAATTTATAGACATCCTCAACTGCTTTGTTATACAAGTGTTGAAATTTGAATAGAGAATCAGTTTAGGGAACAGAATCAAGATCAAATTTCACCGATTCATCAAAATTGTTACGCAATAGAGTAAATCCTAGGCGTTTTGCATCAGTTAAGGTTTCAAATAAAAATTGAAATGATCGCTTCAAACATTGAAGGTTTGGAAAGTCCGATACTATAATTATAAAATTTTGTTTTCCTAGTAATTATGGATCTATGGTTGAAATTCGGTGTAAACATTGTTTCAGACAGTAAACACACGCTCTTAGTTTTGCGTTTTATGCCATCGTGGTAAGTTTGAATCGGATTTGGTAATTTTATGTAAGGTATAACTTTTATGTAATGTTTTAAGTTAATACATCTTTTTATTAAATTTAGTTCTAGTTAATTTTATTTTGTTGTTCTTTTTAATTGTTTAATTCTTGTTTAATTTTTTAAGTTTTAAATAATAATTTTTATTAGGTTCAACCTTTACATTTATTAATTTTGAATAGTAGTTACAATGGAGCTGGGATCTAGTAGGCCACAGCTTAAGGGACACTAGTTGTTTCTCTTTCAAGTAGGTCGGCTGGCTTTCCAGATTCACATGTGTTGATCAACCCATAATGTTGGGGCTTCTCCACTGGTCCGTCGCCGTAAGTATTTCTAGTAGAACATAGGTTAGAATTAGAAATTCAGGCAGATCCCTGCTCAAATATTTTGAAAGATAAGTTAACTATATTCATAAATATTACGGAAAACACCAAGTAACATTTATTAACAGAAAAATAAGGGCGCATCCCCGCGCAAAATCTTTGAAGATAACATTAGAAAACATCCAGAAATGATGACCACAATTAAATGAATACATAACAACAATCTAACAATAGAATAGTTCATGAACAACGAAGTAAGAGCATCAATCGGCAGTCCAAGACCGGAAAATGAAAATATCATGAGAAGTAGTTTTAGCAATAGAGCTCACCTGCTCATGGATTTTCAGCCATTGTGTACAGCACCAACATGGTTACGCAGATGATATAAAGACAACAGTCTTGAAGACGTTTAGAAAGGAGTCGATTCCACATCTATAATACCCCTAAAACATTTAAGGAAAAGAATGACACACACCTAAGCGCCAACATAAACGTTTTTGTCTAATTCAATCCAATCAAATTGTTTTATGATTTTCATTTGAACTTTGCAAAATTCTGAATGAGTCAAACAATTTTCAGTTTGCGAACCTCGATGCAAATATATTTGTTGAATTTTTCAACAAATAAATTAGATTGAAGTAGTTTACATATAAAAAACGTTTTACCACTACCACTAGGTCCGACAATTTTATAAACAGCTTCATTTTGTAAATCTATTTAAATTAATGTTCTACAATCATTGTTTATATAGTGGTTTAAACTAATAAACACGTTGACATGAAAATAAATTTAAAATAATTCATAATTATTAATTTTCCCACGCAAATATTTTATTTTTAAACAAAGATTCAAGATCTCTTTATTGAATTACATCTAAAACAAAAATATTTGTATTAATATCTCTATTCATGTGGGCTCTATGTATTAAAAAAATGAGTTAATTTTAAACAAAAATTCATATTTCGCGCAATAATCTTAGACATTTGAACAAAGATTCGACATTTCCATTGAAAACTGATAAGGAAAGTTTAAAGTCCCGTTAATATATCTGAATTTTTCGATAAAAAATAAATAAGATGAAAATATTTCAAGTCCATTCAGACATAGCCGAATTTTTGAGAATTATCGATTGATTTTACATTTCCTTAATTCCTTGGAGGAATGATACTTTTCGAAAATTTTATTATGGAATCCTCTTAGTTGAATCAAGACGCAACTTTTTTATGAAGGATGTGTTGACTAATTATGTCGCGTTTTTAATGTTCCCAAAAAGTCTATCGAAAAAAAATCTTTTTCACAAATTTTGTAAGAATTCTTGTTTGTCATCAAAGAATACATTTTTGTCGTATAGGATGTCTGAACAAAATATAGTTTCAAGAATAACTGAAAACACCTCTGATTTAAATTGCATTTAAAAATCAATAATTTTTTTTAAAAAAGCCGCCAAAAAATTGATCTTAAAAAGGGGGGGGGGAGGTTGTAGCTCGAATTATATTTAAATTATATTTAGTTTCGAACGTGATTTTAACCCTCTTTTCAAAAGTTACGAAAATGGTTTCTTCAACAAAAATGTACTTCACCCAAAGGTCTAACATTTTACTTTGTAAAATGTAAAGACTTTTGCATGATAAGGTTCCGGAATCTAGCGTCATTTAAGGTACAAAATATTTGTTTTTCTATATTTTTGACCATTTTTTAATAAATATTTGATCAAGTCGTGGTTAGTAAAGTTTGTAGCTCTCCATATTTTACAAAAGAAAATTTCCAAATATCTCTAAGATTCTTTTTCTAGTCAAGTTTTTCTCTTTGAACAATTTAAATTTTTCGCCAGAAAAATTTTGAAGAGATACAAAAAAAGTTGTGGTCAGCAAAGATGTAGGTGACGTCACCATCTATATTTTAGTGGATATGATTTTTTTAAAATCTCAAACTCCCGCGCTACAGTGAGATAAAAACAAAAATGTAAAAATTCACTTTTAAATCAATATTTACACATTTAAATCAATACTTGAATATCTATTTTGAAAATTTTGCACTTTAAAATCAATAAAAATAAAAAAAATTTTAAATCAATAATCGCGACTTGACCTTGAAAAAAATGAGGGGCCTCTGTTGCTAACCAGTGCGTGGTAACTAATGGTGGCGTAAGCGGCTCACATCTGCCTACGTCATCTAACAGTGCAATAACCTTTATTTTCTTATTCCCATTTTCCAGGTAAATTGAGATTGTCCTTAATTTTTCCTACGAATAGGAAATAAGTAGAAAGCTTTATCGGTCTAACAAATTATTTTGGTAGACTCATTCCTAAATACTTGAACAAAATTGCATCTTTGAACATCCTCAGAAAGAAAGATAATACTTTTGTTTGAAATTATCCAATCATCCGGTAGTGAAACCGTACTCCATTGAAGAAGTGACTCTGGCGACAGACGCATCCTTTTACGCCGTCGGATCAGTTATAACTCAAGAAGCTTACCCGGTGATTTATGTTTTCCGAACTCTGAGCCAAGCAGAATGTTATTATTCAAACATAGAAAGAGAAGCCTTAGCAGTTGTATGGTCTGAAACCAGGTTGAGTCATTTCCTTCTAGGAAGAAAATTCCTAATTCAGACCGATCATTGTCCGTTGAAATATTTATTTGGAAGTGACAGGGAATCCCAGAACAAGTCTCATCACGGGTAACAAAATGGGCAATACAACTGATGAAATACGAGTATGATATAACATATATTCCGGGAGCACAGATCCCACACGTGGATGCCATGTCAAGACTTAAATTCAAAGATGCAGACAAGGAAAGTTTTGATTTCGACACGATGAATGCGCAACAAATTTACAACGTCATATTTGGTAATGTTTTAGATCCAAAAGAAATTATAAATGAACTTGAGATTGATGAACGGTTGAAAGAAATTATGCAACGAGTGATAAGTGGGAGATGGTCCAAATGCAGTATATTTGAAGCACAATTTAAAAAAAAATTATAAGTCTCACAATCGACGACAAAATGCTGTATAATGGCACTAGAATGTTCATTCCGGAGAGCTTTTAATTTAATCCACAAGGAAACACACAACGGAGTGCAAACTTCTTACAGAATGTTGAGCTCAGTGGTATGGTGGCCAGGTATGATAAACAACATTGAGAAATTTGTAAAAAATTGTTCAATGTGCACGAAAATCCGACCAAATCCAATCAAAACAGTTAATCGATGGCCCGATGCTAAGCCGTTCGAACGAGTACATATTGACTGGCCATACACCAAGGAGGTTGGCAGCATTCAAATTATAGTGGACTTGAGTTCGGGTTGGATCGAAGCCTTTAGAATGAAAGAGAGGACCACATCCGTCATTAACATATGTCTGAGAACAGTGTTTACGCGCTTCGGTATCCCTGAATGTGCCGTAACAGATAACGCTCCGGAGTTCACATCAAACAAATCGATGTCTTGGTTAGAGAACCAAGGAGCCCGTAAAATGGAATCCCCACCATACTTCCCAATGGCAAATGGCAGAGCCGAACGAGCAGTTCAAACCATCAAGAGGGGTATAAAATGTTGGAAGTCAAGTCAATGCCACACTGAATTTGACGAGTTTCTTCAAAGAATGCTATTCTATCATCGTATATCTGGTGATTTTGAAGGTAAGTCCCCATTAGAAATGATATTTGGGAGACTAATACGCAGATCGATAATACCCCCATTCCAATAAAGCGAAGTTGTGGACTACAGATCTGGCTTAACTAATGACACGTCTTGTCAGACTTTCTCATGCCAAAGGGCAGGAATACATCATGGGTCGTCTCAGAAGATGACTACAACTCGATCATGAAATTAGCAAGTCACAACCAACTATCTCCAATGGGGCTAAATGAGACAATGGAGAGGAAATTCCGTTATCACTAGATGAAACGCCAGACATGAACGACGATCAGACAGAAGTTACACCCATTGCCTCACAAAACGAGCTTCAAAAGATCAATCGAATTCGTAAACCTCTGCAAAGACTGGGAGAATGGGCTATAGAAGACATGAAATAATATTAAGAAATTAATATCATTAAAATTGTTTTAATAAACTTATGTAATCACAGAATAAATAAATAAACTTATTATTCAATTGACTTCAGATTATTTCTTTAATTTTAGTAGTAAACACTTTCCTATTTTGACAGTTTTCACAGCTCTGTATTACTTCATTTATTGCTTTGTTCATATCTTTCATTGCAAAGTTATTTTGAATATATTTTTCAACTTTTTTAAACCCAACATGGCATAATATTTTGTGATAATTTTGAAAAAATCTTCTCTTTGTTTCAGATATCCATACTTTATTGGTTTCTGTTTTTGAACTATAACATTTTTTCAGAGTAAATGTATTTATCATTTGCATATAAATAAATGTCTTTTTTGTGCTATTTTTTATGCGCGAATTTCCATGGAACGTATCTATAGCATAAAAAGAGAATTATGTGTACATATATAAACAACTGTTTCTAATAAGAATTGTTATATTGCAGCAACAATTATCGATAGTGTCAATAAAATACTTTAAAAAATATTTCAAATCTCTGAAAACGATACATTCTAAAAACTGAAGAGATATCATTTATATTTAAAATATTTAATTATTTTCAATTACTTGACTTAACCCCCTGCACAAATATCCCTTATTACTTCACCATAATTCTCTGCATTTTCATTGACTTTTATTCATGAAATATTCACGTTTATTGTGTTTATTATAATAACATTATTTCAAAGAAATTCGTTTACCGATCAACTTTTTTATAAATTTATGTCATTTTCAGCAGTACAATCTATATAAAACTTTCAAAAATAAGTTTGATAGAATTTTGAAAATAATAATTTCTTGGATCAAACAAGCGTTTTTTGTTGTAGTTTATCCCACACGGTCAGAGGTGGATGAATAAGTTTAACCACCTCCAGTCAAGTCCAACGTCTAAATGCTTAGCATAATTATTTAGAATTTTATATAAAATTCAGATTAATTTATAAAAATTATCTGAAAAATTGAGATTTACAATCAAATAGATATTTATACAAAATGATAATAACAATAAATATAATTATAAGCACATGTCAAGTATTTATGAACCAATTTCAATATCAATTAATTCAAGTTTAACTTGCAAACTCATTATATGGTGCCTACTAATTTAACTGACATTAATAAAATGTATTGGATTTTAATCATATTTTAATTTTGATCATTGAAACCTCCAGATCATAAGTATCAATCAACAAATCCTAACAACATTTTAAACTTTTTATTGCCACAATATTTGTTAATTAATTTCTATTTCATATAAATAGAAATGCGGTGTTTATTTTTTTATGTTTTTATGTTTTTTATCCACCCCGAGATGATTTTTATGTGAATCGCCATTACCAATATTTTTTTCATTATAAAAATTTCCTATAATATATTTTTATTACTTTTATTCTATTTATACAGTGGCAAACGTTATTGATACGGAGTTTTTATTTTTACATACTAATTAATTTATTCTTGGGCAATCTTAATAAATCACGTAATTAATTATATATTATTGATTATTATAATATTCTTCCAGTGCCTCAATACTCAAAATAATTTTCTCTTAATATTGATAATAATGACAAAAATTATGAAATAGCCGTTCCAGCAATAATAATAAATAATAATATTAATAATAATAATAATAATCAAACTGCAACACGTATCAATAAAAATCAGCCATAAACCACATGCATACAAATATATAAATCTTCCATCTTTAAATATTATTCAACACTTTATCTTCATGTGATTCAGATATATAATATGGTCTTTTGATTACAATCTGTACAGATGATCTTCGGTGATGACCCAATGAATGATACATTGAAAAATTATTTCTTAAGGGTTTGTTCAAATATTTAGCCATCGACTCACACACGGCAATTGACGCTCTTCTTTTAATAATACTTTTAGGTTTATTTTTCTTTTTTAATGACGAATTAATGGAATGATTATATTCGTAATTAATAATTTCACACGAATCACTGTTTTGTTTGAGTAAATTCTCACTGGATTCGTAATTTTCACTGTAAATAGAAAACAGCTCTAATTGATAGAATGGAATTTTACCATCACTAAAGGAATAAAATATACTTGCTAAATGCATAAATACTTCATTTTAATTTTTTTGGAAATAAAAAATTTTATTAAACAAAATGTTTTCCATAATTACCAAAAAGATTAGGACAGTAGCTTTGAATAACAATAATATAAATATTAAATAACAACATTTTAATATGATAATAATAATATTAAGTATAAAATGATGATTTCTTGGTAGCAG
The DNA here is from genome assembly GCA_959609185.1 of Schmidtea polychroa. Classification (NCBI taxonomy): domain Eukaryota; kingdom Metazoa; phylum Platyhelminthes; order Tricladida; family Dugesiidae; genus Schmidtea; species Schmidtea polychroa. The sequence goes on from CAUHTR010008092.1 coordinate 110,085, forward strand.
CATTTATTATTTAAAACAATAAAATGATAATTTAAGCCTTTCGCTGCAAATAATATATTTAATGAAAAAATTTTCGACTATAAGATAGTCCTTGTCAATCTCCTGAAATTTAGAAATGTTCTTCCCAAAATACCTTTCAATCTTTCTTTTATTTCCTTTCTCTTAATTCTCATTGGTTGTAAATATAATGAATTTTTTTATTAAAAACTTTTAAAATTTTACTGAAAATTAAAATTAAAAATAATAAAATAAAATAAATACCATTTGCTAAATTCCAGGAGATTGACAAGGACTATCTTATAGTCGAAAATTTTTTCATTAAATA
>CAUHTR010008093.1:0-10408 GCA_959609185.1 Schmidtea polychroa
AAAGAATTCAAGTTTTGTGGGTGTCATGAATTTAATTTTATCTTTTAGAATAAAACTTGTGCCAGATGTCTCGATTGTGGTAATATTGTTGGTGCCTGTTTCAATGGTACCGAACGATGCCAAAAGGCACTTGATGTTTTTGGACTAAGTTCAGATCCAAAACTAGTTGAGTTGGTAACTCAATATAATTCAATCTTTATGATGTCAGATTTTGATTTCTGTTGCATGAATTTAGTTACTCATAATATGAAATCGACGTAAAATACTATAATTCAAAATCAAAGGTGCATGACAAAGCAAATGGAGTCAAAAGTTCTGAAATTGTTAAAAACATAATTTTCTAGAAATGAAAGACAGTTTTGCTATAATTGAATACCATTTGGGTTGTCCACAGCTCCAACGACCTTCCAAAGATTGATGCACATATTATTTGATGATATTTTGTATAATGGTGTTGAAGTATATTTAGATCATGTGCTAATATACGGAAAGATTACGGAAGAGTATTGTTGAATTTTGCTCTTCTCAACTCCTGGTTCTTATATAAATAACTGAAATGAAACTCAAAAATATTTATTTCGAAAAAATAACAATAAAAAAAATTCTTTTTTTTTATTTTTCTTTTTACAATGAAGATAAAAAGTGTAATCAAACTGTGAAGTGTGGTTGTATTCCTAAATATGTTGGTGCGGGTTTTGTAGTGAATGCAATCTATTGTATGTCGGATCGATATTAGCTTCTAACCTGTCCAGTCTATTAGATCAGGAAGGGCCAAATTATTAATTTTGTTCATTGGATATATATTTGGGGTAGATCAATCGAAGTTTACCGACTCTGGTTTTTTCAAAAAAAAATATTTTTTTATTTATTTATTATTCTTGTGTCTTAATTATTTACTGATTTGGAATTCCCATAATCATATTTGGAATAATTAATCATGATCAGATCTATAAAATCATAATAATGAATAAAGTACAAAATTGAAAATATCAATAGTTGTCAAAAATAAATTTTCTCAGTTGTCAGAAGGGATTCTGATAAATTGTTGTTGAGTGACTGTCAAGGAGAAATGAAGAAATCAAATGTCGAACCCATATGTTACGCACGCCCATATCTTACGCAAAAAGAAAAAAATTACTAATACAAATTTAAATCCCGAAAATGAAATACATTTTGACACTAGAAGAAATTGAAAAAATTAAAACTTGTCTAAATCAAGGAAGTAGTTGGATTACTGACTTAGATAGACATTCAAAAAGAAATTTTATAAAGAAAGCTGAAAACTTTATTGAAGTGGAAAATAAGCTTTATCTAAAATCAGGAGAATGTAACAAAGAAATCATTGTAAATGATGATGAAGTTGGCCTGCACAATTTATTTGAAAGATTGCATCTCCCTGACCACACTGGGATGAAAGCAATGTATGAAAACTCAAAACTCTTGTACGCGGGCTTCAAAAGGGAAAGAATAACGCGATATGTATCTTCTTGTTTAATATGCAAGAGACACGAGCCATTACCAAGAGTTGTACCTATAATCCCAATAATCTCGGAGTTTCCCTGGGAATTGGTACAGATAGATTGTGTAGATATGCGCAATTATCAAGAAGACAATGATGGATTTGGATGGATTTTGAATATCCTAGATTCTTATTCCAAATTTTTATATTCCTTTAAATTAAATAGGCTGAAAAAGATAATTTAGAAAAACAATAATTAAATTTCATTATTTAATTGATTTTTATATAATATTTTGGTGTTTTTATTGCTTTTTGTTTCTTTGTGTAGAATAAAAAAATTTTTGCGTAAGATATGGGCGTGCGTAAGATATGGGTTCGACATCAAATATTTAATAATAAGGTCTGTGGATAATTGGATTGAGATTGAGAGACTGAAAAAAATGGAATTGAATCAATACTTGATATGTTAACGGAGATTGAATTGGGAATTGAGATTACATATGATTGTCAAAGGGTTTTGTAAAATAAAGTTGTCAGTGGAAGATACTTTGGAGAGATGGGAAATTGAGAAAGATGAGATTCAATCTTCAACAACATAATAAAAAATTTTAGCAGGCTGAATATTAACGAATAACAGTATGATTAAGGCTGGAATACCAAAATGCACCAAACAACTACGTTCATTTTTGGGGTTAGCTAATTATTATCTCAAGTTTGTTCAAAAATTTGCTGAGATCGCCTAACCGTTGTACGAAGCCACCAAAGGGCACGAAAAGGAACGATTAGTGTGAGGAAAGTTTCCGAAAACTAAAAAACGCATTATTGAGTGTACCAGTTATGTGGATTACTTTATTTTGGATACGGATGCTTGTTTGGTGTTGTTCTGAGTGAAGTACAAAACGATTGTGAACAAGTCATAGCATATAGTTCATAGCATATGTGGTCAGAAAGAAGTTCTTAACAATATATGAGTACATTTTATATTTTCGGCATTATCTCTATCTAAATAAATTTGATATACATGCGTTAAGTTTTGAAAATCAAATTCGAAACTCATAAGCCCACAATTCTAGATATTGCTAAGAATAATTTTTATTAAAAATAACTAATTAACGACATAAAATTCATTAGTAAAATTTAGGCATTAAAATGAAATAAAAATTACAATGTAAAACGACCTTACACTTTAAATTCATTCCAGGCATGTAGTCCCTTAAACCCTACACTCACTACGTTATAATAATAATAGTATGTATAAAATTATGATTTCTTGGTAGCAGCATTTATTATTTAAAACAATTAAGTGATAATATAAGCCTTTTGCTGCGAATAACGTATTTAATGAAAAAATTTTCGACTATAAAATAGTCCTATCTTATAGTCGAAAATTTGTTCATTAAATACATTATTCGCAGCAAAAGGCTTAAATTATCACTTAATTGTTTTAAATAATAATAATAATAATAATAATAATAATAATAATAATAATAATAATAATAATAATAATAATAATAATAATAATAATAATAATAATAATAATAATAAAAATATAAATAATAATTATAATTATTAAATACAAATTCAAATAATCGTTCTAATTGGTTACATGAAATCAAATGCAAAAATTTCCTACCAATCAATTATATTCTCAGTTTTCATAAAGATCATTTGAGAATTTAAAGAAGCAATTGAAAACTTTTAATAAAAATTTCCACTGGGATTTATACTGAGAAAATTTCAGCCATGCCACACAATGAAACCCATCAAAACTTCGTCAATTATACCTTTCTATTGGCTCTCAGAGAAAAGGTAAGTTTGAATAAATTATTTTATTAGAAATGTGTTGGTTTAAACAAAATTTTCAACGAATAAATAAGAATTTTACAATCAACAGTCAGAATTAAATATTTTGGAGTTTGATTCATTTTTTATTTTTTTATCGGATTTAATTACGTATAAAATATACAAAATTGCATTTTTTGTACAATAATTTTCATAAGAGATTTTGGTATGTTCTTTCTCACATGTCGTGATTTTTATTTAGCTTCTTTAGATGTAAAGTTTTATTAATCTCTCGACTAGATCACCAATTGAACTTGGGAATTATTCTAAATAGATTATAATTAAGATTATTATAGAAATCAACTGAAAAATTGTCATATTTAAAGACATTCGGAAAATGGCAAATTTGAAAAAGGAGAATAAATAAGATTCGATCCTTTTGAAAGGCATTCTTCCCATCGGGTCGTGACATGAATTATAGGTCGACCTCAAATTTCTATACTCTGGATCCCTAGATTTCTATTAGGATTGACATTTTGCGTTTAGATATTTCTAAGCTTACAATCAAACTATATAAATTGATCTTGTCTTTCGTCTCATGGTAGTAGCGTACTAATATAAACTGTAAATATCATTATTTTACCCTATTGTACGACTTTAGAAAAGAAAAATAATTATTTTTTACTTTTTAACTGAGAGATTTGACCAAGACAAGAAGTAAGGTTACATAACGAAAACCAATTGTAGCATATAACAACATGAAATAAACTCGTTTTAATTCTTAAAATTTTCACTTAATATTGTTGAGGTTTGTTAAAATTTAAATGTACAAAATTCGAGTATAAATTAATTGAAAATCAATAAAATTAATTAACATTCGAAAAAATAATTTAAAAATCCAAAAATCAATATTCTTCAGGGAAAAGTATGGAGAGGTAGCAAATCAAAAGTTAAAGATAAATATAATTTCAAATTGATGGGGGGTTAGGATGTTTGTTGAGAATTTGACAGGCGTGATGTCATATGTCAAACTGCTGTCTAATAATTACATTTAGTGTTTATTTTAGAGAACTCCACTAAATATATCATTGAGGTTGAAAATAAAATTCATCGAGTAAATACAGTGGCGGAACTTCAAAATTTGGGCCTCCCGCGCAATGTAAAATATTTCCACTTAAATTTTTCGGTTAAAGTTTAATACATAGTTATTCACAGCAGCCGCTATTCAATGATAGTTTTATGTTTGTAGGCAAATATAACTGCGGGAAAAAAGTTTCAGCAAATGATTGCAAATATGTTTTTAGTAATAATTTTGGGCCCCCGCAACGCAGGGTCCTGCGTCCACTAGTTGCGCCACTGATTAAATACGTCAAGAATTTAATTCAGATATTGCCTTGTAGATTATTTTAAAAGAAAATTTCAATTAAAATATAAATCGTGTTTTCCTCTTTACATTTCACATAGAGGAGTTATACGCATTGTAAATTGAGCCTGATTCAACCGACATTGCCTATATACTGCCATTATATACTATCTAAACATTCACAAATTCTTTACTTAAAATTATCTTGAAATAAATATGTATTTTCTTTATAATATATCTTTAGTGAGCCTTATCAAAAGCACCAAGAAAGTTCAATTCTTTTGGGTAATATTTATTTCGCCTGGTAATAAAGTTTGTAGCATTAGTTTTAAAAAATAAGTCAAAAAGAAATCTTCATTAATTGTATGAATGTTATTTGAAAATAATAATTTGTGTTGATGCGTAAATTCATCTAAGATAGTGATTCTTAACCAAGAATCAATAGAAGGTTTGACAAGGATCTGTCATATTATGTGAAAAAGTACATGGTAAAATATCTTTTTTGAACCATTATGACATAAGGTCATGTGCATGTCTTTGACAAAACTTTCTCTATTTTCATTGGGTATCCATATTTTGTTTTCTTTTGTCATTATAATCGATCATCAGATTTTCTAAAGATTTTGATCAAAATATCTCGAAAAAAGTAGTGCTGAAAATTCGTGAATATCAAAAAACATCGATATCTTTACTGTTTCATAGTCAAGTTTTTTAATAAATACAATGTCAATTGAATAGAAATCAGTGGTGAAAATTGAAAAAAGTTCTTATTGTGAGGTGTTTTCAGCTGAGAGTTAAATATTTCAAAAAATTTTTAAGATAATTTTAAATTATAAATAATTGACTATTTAAAATAACTTTGAAAATAATTTTTAAACTGAAATTTGTAAATTTTTAAATTAAACAAGCTTTTTAACCGGATCATTTTTAAATAAATATATTTTAAATATCGAAATTTTAATAAATGGTTTCTTGAAATATTTTATTCAACGCTGAAAATTTGTTTGGAAATTATACAATATTTCATTAAATAAATACTTGGAATTATGACGTTAACTTTTGAACCGGATTTAAAAAATAATTTAGAAGATGTTTTAGCAGCTTCTAATACTTATAAAAGTAGGATTAATTTTTAATAAATTTTCGATAATAATTGAAAAGACCTTAAAAGCTACTCAATTGTTTACAATATTAGATTTCTCGAAACATTTATCATCTCAATTGAACTTCCATTTACTTTAACGCCTTTTTCGGCTATTATATGGCCAAAACATTTTGATTTTTAATAATAATAATAATAATAATAATAATAATAATAATAATAATAATAATAATAATAATAATAATAATAATAATAATAATAATAATAATAATAATAATAATAATAATAATAATAATAATAATAATAATAATAATAATAATAATAATAATAATAATAATAACAATAATAATAATAATAATAATAATAATAATAATAATAATAATAATAATAATAATAATAATAATAACAATAATAATAATAATAATAATAATAATAATAATAATAATAATAATAATAATAATAATAATAATAATAATAATAATAATAATAATAATAATAATAATAACAATAATAATAATAAAATGCACACAATATCAAGTTAATGTATGCAGTAATGGTACATGACATACTTGAATACATTATCTAGTTAATGTAAACATTGTCTAAGTTTATGCTTTAACTGTTACACACACACCCTTATATATATATATATATATATATATATATATATATATATATATATATATATTTAATGTAATAATTAGTTAATATTATAAATTATATATAATTATATTAAATATTATCCTCTCAGATACCAAGGTGAAAGAAAAGTCAGGAAACCTCGAATTAAATACTTGAAAAATTAAAATAAATTATACACAATATTACTGAAGAATATTATTTTCATTTCTCATTTTAAAAGTTTATTCAAGATCTTTAGGAACATTGTTTTGTATTCTTAAAGCATTCAGTACTGAAACCAAGTAATAAATTTTAAATCCTTAATTAAAATAACAATTTTCTCGGTTTTATTTATAAATCAGTTTCTTTCATTCTGTAATTTCCCATTATAATTATACATGGGATTCATAATGTATGGGAAACTTAACTCAAATTACTTTTATAATGCATTGGATTTTATAATATTTTGCAAAACTTTCTCTTAGCCCTATATGACGTCTTGTAGATTTTATTTTTAAATATATCAAATATCAAAGGCGGCACGAAATACGAAGCTGTCCAACATGTGCATCACTGGTCTCATTTGATATGGAATTCAACATGTTCCCAATCAGTGCGCACCTATAGTTATTAGATTTGTTTAACCCCTTTCCAGCAATCATGATTTACAATGCACGATTCACTAGAGACTTTATTCATTCTATCTGCATTAGATGTACTCAATCAAAAGACCGTAGAGACAATATTAACATGGGAAATCTCCTTTTCATGAATACAGGAAATTTTACCATTCCACATGTTGATAATTACAACAAGTCAAACAGAATAAGATTTCTTTTGTATTTTTATTAATAGGATTTTTATATAAATATATTATATTTCAAAACGAAAGATGAATATTATTTCACATGATTCCCGCAGAGGATAATGATGGATGCCTTATTATTATTATTAATGGATGAATAAATCTATGTCAATTAGTAATGCTTCTTATCAAATTTAATTGCTACTTGTAAAGGAAAAGTTTCCCGACGTAATCTAATTAGAAATTTATGAATTATATTATTGTTAAGCTGTTTGTATTAAAATCCTGTACATGTCAATCAATGCCTCAACCAAGAGGATCAGTAAATCGAGACACTTCTACCTTTGGCCCTGTGTAAATATGTAGTAAAGTCAAGTCAACAAATTAGTAAAAAAGGTTTTATTTTAAAAAGGATTAGTATATAAAATATACATTGTAGAACTTACTTACATTTCCAGGAAATCCTAGTTACGATTGGAAATCAAAAGTCTTTTAAAGAATCTTTTGAATTTCAATCCGAAAGCTCAAGAAAATGGTTTAAAATCATAGAAAAAATTTATTTATCATGTAAATAACTTTAAAATGAATTAAATTAAAATGTTTTGTTTAAATTCTTTTGTTTTGAATATTAAAAAACTTGACAAAAAAAAACTACGTCTCCAAATATAAAATATTTACTACCAAATGAAATCACAATTATCTAAATTTATGTCATAGCAGTACTTATGCAATAATTTTTCTCTCGCATATCCGTACCAAGTCCGCACATGTACATGTAACATTTCATAGAACAGCACCTTTCGCATTCTTGGGCACAGTATCGTAGATCTGGAATACCTTTAGCGAATAAACAATTATTACTATTATTATTATTATTATTATTATTATTATTATTATTATTATTATTATTATTATTATTATTATTATTATTATTATTATTATTATTATTATTATTATTATTATTATTATTATTATTATTATTATTATTATTATTATTATTATTATTATTATTATTATTATTATTATTATTATTATTATTATTATTATTATTATTATTATTATTTAAAACAATAAAATGATAATTTAAGCCTTTTGCTGCAAATAATGTATTTAATGAAAATATGCGTTACATCTTGTGCAAGTCATTTGGTAAACAATGTTCTTTGAGAAGCACAAACATTTAGTGGAGGATTGGCATATACAATCTCGATGAAATAGGTCTGATGTTAGAGATTTTTGAGACTTACGAAGCTGTGATTTCAAAGGTGCAGCAGTTATAAAAATTGGGCGAATATGAACTGGCAGCACCATATTGCGAATGTAAGCTCTGATTGTGTTGCATGATTAAATCCTATTGTTTAAAAAAGGGAAGCGTAGGTATATTACTAGCTTATTGACATGTTTCTTTTGTGCATTATGCCTATTAGAGTTGTATTCACCCAAGAAGTATTTTTCTACGAACTCCTTTGGGTATCTATTTTGTAATAACCGTGTTTTAAAGTTTTCTAGGGTTCCTTGTGTTTTCGTTTTATCCGAACAGTTCCGTATTGCTCTTTTTCTCTCTCCTACTAACAGAGCGATTTTTCGTTGGAGTGGAACGTGACTTTCCCAAGGAAGAATGTGCCCACTGTGTAGACTTTTAGTGAATAAATCTGTCTTGAAGGTGAGCGTGTTTGGACCTTCAGAATGACTTATCATGGTATCTAAGAAAGCAATCTTGCCTTCTGGGTCAGGTAGTTCAAGAGTGAATTGTATATTAGTGTTAGTGGAGTTTGCATGTGCCAAGATTATATTGAGAGGTACCGTGGAGACTATGAAAATGTCATCAATGTATCTTTTCCACATCAGGATTTTAGCTCCAAAAAACAATCTAATATTAGATTCTACATAATGCATGTAGAAAATGGCTAAAATCGGTGAAAGGTTACCCATAGCTAGACGAACACTGGAAAAAAGTGCACAAATCAGCACCACTCTTACACGAAACAAAATGCAAAATGTTACAAGATGCGTTCAAAAACTCATTGCAAAGATTAGCTGCTGAGACTCTTTACATCAAAAAACTTAAACCGTCCATCAATATTCAACTAAATTAATACTTAAATTAATATTTAATTAGATTTAAAATTTAAAATTAAAAAAAAAATATTTAAAATTTAAAATATAGATAACGTGTTATTTATTAAAGAATTAAAAATTTAATTAAATTATAGAATTTAAAATTTTTAAAAAATAGGAAATATTTTTTGGGTAATTAAAATAAATTATAAATAGAATATAAATTAACCAATAAATTTATTATAAAATACGAAATAAATTTATTATCCCCCAACAATAATTATTTAATGTAATAATGATCAAATTCACTTGCAAAAGACAGTGCCGAAAATTCGTGAGTATCAACAAACATCGATATATTACTGATTTATAGTCTTAACTCTCTTTTTAATTATTATTATTATTATTATTATTATTATTATTATTATTATTATTATTATTATTATTATTATTATTATTATTATTATTATTATTATTATTATTATTATTATTATTATTATTATTATTATTATTATTATTATTATTAATTATCATCATTATAAGAAAACTTACAAGTTCTATCAGGAATTGAGTCTATTAGAATAATGTAATTTATTGAATATATAAAAGGAACTAACTAGGTTTTGGATCTGCTTCTCCTATCCCACCTAAACAATTATAATTAAAAATAGTAATATAATTTTTTAAATTACATAATTCCCCCAAATAAAAGAATGGAGAAAGCAAAACAAAAAATTGAATGATCATGATCTTTCCTAAATTTCTATTCTGTAAATATTTTGGAAGAATACTTTATACGGGGAGAAAATATGATAATTTATATATTAATCGAGAAATTATTTACATAATCGTCAAATAAACTCTGTGTATGCTTGCATTGTTTTACTTTATATTATGTAGTTTCATTTTTAAAGAGCAATTTTATGTTCTCCTTGTTGGTAAATGAAGACGACTGTCACTCTACAACCCGATTACAATATTATAAGAATGTCGACAGACTACAAGAAGCTTTTTACCAGAGACATTACAAAATAAATTTTTTTATTTTGATCTGCATTCAGAGTTAACTTTTATTATTTTCGCTATTGTCAATAGTACTAAATTTCAAATTTCTTTTCCCTATGTACGACAAATTTTTGGCACTGCCTTTATCAAGTTTACTATGAAAGTAATATTTAAACAATTATGTTTTTTAATTTTCAGAAACTTCAATTTAAA
>CAUHTR010008093.1:10508-86482 GCA_959609185.1 Schmidtea polychroa
GAAAAATGGCAGCTGTTATCACGCGACTGAGTGTTAACCAATAATAGATAAGCTACCACGCAATCTGACAACGAATAACAATACTTCACACTCTCCTGTTTTCACACCCACGTATAGATATTTAACCACACTAGTATATGTGTGTACATGTATTGCCTTTCCTTATTGACTAGCCCAACTGCTTTTGTCAATTACTCTTTAATGAACGATTTTAATTAACGATAATATACAAAATCCCTTATAAAGGATTTGAAGGCCACAAACATTATACATTTCTAATCGTTCTGAAGGCCGCAATTTTGTTTTTTTTAGGCCGCATGCGGCCTTTAAGGCCGCACTTGCCCACCCATGCTCTACACTATAGCAGCCCTAAACGTCAATCTCCGACTATTCTTAGCATAATGATTGATTCGAGCCACGATATCGGGGGGCAGGCGCTTGAATAGGCATGACTTGCGAGGCTGAGGCTACTGTAATACCACAATCAATTACCGATCGCAATCTAATAGGCCTAATAATAATTTTACTCTGTCCGAAATTTATTGCTTGGGCACTATTAGACTTGACTACTGTCAAGAGAGAAATACCACATAATCTACACATTTAAATTAATGTTGAGTACATTTAAATTTATTATGTCATCTATCGTCTCTGTATGTCGACTCTCCAATCTTATTGCATGCCTGATGGAAGCAGCACAAGATGCCACGCGCGTGTATGCAGTTCAACCGAGTGCATATGTCAATGTCATGCACGATGATGTTCGTATACCGTACCTATCGACTTTATCGACAATAATACTTATTATAAAATTATATAGAAATAATTGTGTCATTTTTCTGTCATAAAATTGTGTGTCATAGGTAAAATATTAGACTGAGCAGAACTGCCAGTTGAGCATCCGATTCACTTTCCACATCATCACATGCGAAAATCTCCATAGCTCCATACCCCTCCCCAGTGTACATAATATATATAAAAGCCCATCAAATTTGAAATCGAAAATTTTAAATATATTTCTTCAACAAAATTAATAAATTAGATTTAAATATTAAAAATAAATGAAATTAAATAAATATGGCTAATGCTATGAGAAGTAAAATTTGGAATTTCTTTGAAATCAACGCTGTGGATGAATCTTTTGCTAACTGTGGGACATGTAGAATGAAAATGAAACGTGGCGGCAAGGATCCAAGATCATACGGAACAACAACATTAATCAACCACCTACGTTCTAAACATCCGGACAAGTACAAAGAATATTCACAGGCGTGTGATTCTGCAAAGAAACGACAAGCTGAAAAGGACGAAATTCAACTCAATGCCGCAGCTAAGAAGCCAAAGCTACAAACTCTGGATGCATGTATTGAACGTACACGTCCATTTGAATCGGGCCATCCTCGTCAGATCCTCATAACGAAACTAATTGGTGAGATGATAGCCTTGGATAGTCAGCCATTTTCGATTGTCAGTGACGAAGGATTCCGACGTGTTCTGCATCAATTGGTGCCCAGATACGTCATTCCAGACGAGACTTATTTCTCAAGAACAATCATACCGGACATGTTTGCTGCAGTGAAGTCGAAAGTCAAGAATCTCATCGGAGATGCTAAACTTCTGTGCTTCACGAGTGATGTGTGGACAACCACCAACAGCCTAAATGGATTCCTCTCTTTGACAGCACACTGGATCGACAACAATTGGGAACGCAAATTTGTGGTGCTGGCACTTCGAGGAATCAACGGACATCACACCGGTAAGCTGATTGGAGATACCATATTGGAATTGTTGAATAAATGGGACATTGATGCAGGCAGACGTGGAACCTTCGTTCGCGATAACGGGTCAAGCATGGTGAAGGCCGCTAGTGTTGCAGGCTTATCAGATCTAGGCTGCTACATACACACGATTCAGTTAGTGGTGGGTGCAGGATTAAAGAAGACGCAAAAGGCTGCCATTGATGCAGTTGCAGCTTCCCGCAACATTGTAACCCACTTCCGGCATTCACCATTAGCCAATGATCGACTGGAAGAGATTCAAAAATCTTTTCAGCCGGATGCTGCCGGAAACCCATATCCCGTCCACCGACTGATACAAGATGTACAGACAAGGTGGAACTCCACGTTTTATATGTTGGAACGTTTGATCGAACAGAGAAAAGCAATAGCTCTCTACATCTCTAAGTCACAACGAAGTCACCAATATGACAAACAATCAGTGGAACTTAATCGAAAGGGTCGTGTCGACATTCCGTCCATTTGAAGAGGAAACGCGGAATGCTAGTTTGTCAACTGCAACAAGCGGAATGATTATTCCAAGTGTGCGTGTACTTCAGGCAGTTTTGACGAGACCAGCAAAGGAGGGTGACGACCTCTGCATTCAAAGAATGAGTGCTGAAATGCTTGCGGATCTCAGCCGCAGGTATGCTAACGTTGAAAATAATAAGTTGTGCGTGTTATCTACTGCTTTGGATCCAGTGTACAAGCTTCGTCTCTTTAACGCGGAAACTGCTGCCACTGCAAAACAATGGCTTCTGGATGCAATGAATGCTGTAACGTCGACGGACAACTCGCGTGATGAAGTGCAAGCAGGCCCAACACCTTCCACATCATCTTCATCAGCCAAATCTGCTTTGGATAGCTAATACGACGACATGCTTGGAGCTACACAATCCAACTCTACAGATTCCGGTAATCTCCAACAACAGCTCGATGCATATTTAACGGAAGCGTGCAACCAACGACACTCGCCTCCAAAAGATCCAATAGAATATTGGAAATCAAGGCAATACACCTATCCTCAACTTGCACTGGTCGCCAAACAATTCTGTGCTTCTCCTCCTTCCAGCGTGGATAGTGAAAGAACCTTCAGTTTGGCTGGTCTTATATGCGATGACCGTCGATCAAACTTAACACCAGCCAAAACTGAGATGCTTCTATTTTTAATGAAAAATCTCGATGTGGTCCGTTTTGACTACTAATAAACTAATGAATTCTATTAACTCATCGGACAAGATGTATATATTTATATAAACACATGTATTTTTTTATTTTTTCGTTTCACGTTACTTTGCTTGTTGCGAACAGATCTATGTTATATAATTTACATCCATGTTTCAAAAGACAACAAAATGAACACTTCTCAATATCTTGTATTATCACCCATTGTATAATTTTTTCAGTTTTATTGATATGATTCATTTTATTAATTATTAATAAAAATAATATCAAAATTATCAATAATGTTACATTTTTTAAATAACTGTTGATAATAAAAGTTAGTTATTACAATTTATTATAATTTTGGTTAGTGTTGATTCCTTTCTTGGTATAATATGCGTCTTGAATCGCCGTAGGTCATTGCAGTAGGTACAGGTCCCTAAATTATTTTCGCGCACCAGACATTTGATTCGACTTCGGCTTCGGCCAAATAGTAATTTAAAAATTTGAACTTCGGACTTCGGCAAAAAAGTCACTTCGGCAGGCCCCTGATTACAACATCAGTCCATTGATTCTCATCTTTTAGGTATAATTTTCAAATACCAACTTGCGTATCGTCTCGAAACAACTCTTGTACTACTATTTTGAATTTAAACCATTCACCTCTTTTCGTTATTTCCATTACTTATGCTGTTGCCAAATCCCGAATACCGTGTTATCACATTTAATTTCTTCACTGTTCTCAATCATTTTTACCTGAAAAAATTACACCAAAACAATACTTAAAAATATGACTTTATTTTTATTGCAAAATCTGTTTTCCAAATTCTTTTCTGAGGCATTTTGGTAAATTTTAATATTGAATTAAATACTGGCTATTTAGATTTAAATCTGCCCAATTTTATATTTAAAAATAGGAAAAATTTGAATAAAACAGTTTGTAATGAAAATAATAAAGTTTAGCGCCTAGTATTTTTTGTTTGAATTTTGTAAGTAAACTTATAAGTAAGTAAACTTATTGACAACAGTAGAGATATATAATACGATTTAAATGCGGCTAACATGACACATTATTGACTCGTTGATAGGTGAATCCATGGAGAGTAGCAAAATGTGAGCACACAGATAAGGTATACTTATCGGTTAATCGATATATAGGGCGAATACACTGGAGTGTCACAAAATATGTAATTAAAAGTACTGAGCACTTTGAGTACTGATGAAATTAAACTAAAAATTCATATAAAAAGACACAATCACAGCAGGATTTAGATATAAGCACAATTTTATAAATTTTTAGGAACCCTCATCTATCGGGGCGCAGGAAAAATAATCCTAAAAATTGTTAATTATTTTGACGTGAATTTGTATTTAATATATATTTTTAACTTTGTTAATTATTTTTTTGTCGCATATATTTATTATATATACGAGATAGTAATAAGTGTATGTTTTAGATTTTTAAAATTAAACTTTCAATTATTCTTTCTAAAACTGCTCGCCGTTTTCCAACGTTGTACATTTTTTCGAGTAAACTGTCAACTGTTGTATATTCATTTAATCTTTTTTAAGTTCCATCCATTGTACAAAACCGTTTAAATGCGATGTAGTTACTTCATGAGTAGAAAGCGGGCTTGTCAAATTTTGCCAATTAGAATATCCATCGCTAGATAATTGTTGATGTCTATCATTTTTAAGTAGTTTACAGCAAAAACAAAACACACAATTTCCAGAAATCGAATAGACAAGCCAAGATTGTGATACAATATCACCATTTGATAATTTTCGATGATAATACTTATTACTAAAACTACGACGACTGTTATAACGAAGAAAATGTGTTTGTAGTTCTTTCGCTGCTTTTCTTTTTCTATTTTCTGCTCCTGACTTTTTTTTAGATTCCATGTTTTTATACCTTGACAAACAAATATTGAAATGTAAATTAGACCATAAATAATCGACATACCTCCCATGCTAGCTGAAAATATTTTACTTCTTAAGTTAAAAAATTAGAAGTGCACCTGAATAATAATTAATATCACTTAATGATTTGCACTAAACTGTGAAATAACATTTATAAATTACGCGTTTTATGCTATCAGCAGATTGCGATGCAACTGAGAAATACCAAAATTTTATATCAGATTTTTTTGTTAAAATTTCACGAAATAAATAAGGAAATTCCCTTATAATTAATGATATAACTTATGCAATAGTAATTACAATTACGATAAAAGCAATTTTTCTCATTATATTAACAACGAGTAAAACAATAAGATGAAGGTTAAAGTAAAATAAAATTACATAAAATGTCATTTTTGAAGCTTGTCACCAAAAACCATTTTACGTGGTACTCAGTGAAATGCGTGCCATAGATTGCCAATCGTTGTTATGGGGTCCTATTGAATTTCAATATTTGCAATGACAACACACACACACACTTTCATCACAAGTTAGATTTATCATTGATTTTTAATAATAATAATAATAATATTAATATTAATAATAATAATAATAATAATAATAATAATAATAATAATAATAATAATAATAATAATAATAAAAATAATAATAATAATAATGATAAAATAATAAATACTATACTGTGTTATTTAATATTTATTTTATTATTATTATTATTATTATTATTATTATTATTATTATTATTATTATTATTATTATTATTATTATTATTATTATTATTATTATTATTATTATTATAAATTTAGCTTAGTATATTATTTGGTGCATCAGACGGAATGGATGGCGCAACCGATTGTTCCGGTGCAATTATCTATCCGCAAATGTGCTCTCACTCACGAGTGCAGAATATCGATTCCAAGCTTTATTTAGCTAATTTTGACTCTTACAACTTTTTCAAAAAATTCGATAATGGAAAATACTTTTTGCAAACTGGCATGACAGGAACAAATGTAATGGATTTTATTATCGTCATTATTCCGAATGAAAAATCTATTTCATTGTAATTTCATGGCATTTTTTGATTAAATAAAATCTTTTAGTTTTGTTTGAAAACTCTAAATAATAAAATTAAATAACAATCAAATATAATTAGATAATATAATTAGATAATAAAATTAGATAAGTAGGGTAACATGTGGACCCGGGAACAAAGAAGTATAACAAAGACTTATGAAACATAATTATTACGTAACAAAGACACATGACTCACATACTTTTTAAACGCTACAATTTAAATGCACACTATTTTAATGTATTTGCACACTATAAATGCTAACTATAAATAATAAATGCTAACTATAAATAATAAATGCTAACTATAAATAATAAATGCAAACTATAATAAATAAAAGCTAACTATAATAAATAAATGCTAACTATAAATAAATTATTTTCTAACTATGTTTGTTTTATTCATAATAAATACTTCTTTGTCGTTATAGCAATGGTGGAATTTAAAAAAAATTCAGAGTTTGACTTTGTTCCAGAATACTGTTCTTCAGGAAATGAAGATGAAGAACACGTTTTAAAACTTGAAACTCGAAGGAAAAAAATTTGCAAAGACTGGAAAAGAGCAAATGCATTTGCAAGTTCAAATGAAGCTGAGGATTTTGTAAAAAACGAAAAAGTGTGATCTTGTTTTCGGACAAATAAAACTGAAGAGGGGAAAAAGAGGTTTTTCCGCTGTAATCGTGTTAAATTTCGTGGGGAACAATGTTCAGCCTCAGTTTACTTGTGGTACGAGTCCAGCACTAGTGATGTTATTCTATACAGATCAGGACATGCACATGATTGTGACAACATCAAAACAAGAACAACAATGACAGATACCGTCAAAGCTGAAATTGACAAATTGTTTGCTTTAAAATTGAAACCAAAAGCAATGTTAGAACATTTGTCTAACGAAAAATTACCCCTTCCGAGTCAAACACAACTGAATAATCATCTGGTATCCATGAGAAAGTCCAAATATGGTGCCAACATCATTAGCCTTGGAGAATTAAATCAGTGGTTGCAAATTCATTCAGCTGTTCCAGAAGCAGATAACAAAGCATTTGTTGTTGCATATGAAATTAAATATGAGGACACTGGATATTTCCGGTACTTCATTTCATCCAAAACAATGTTGAAAATGGCTTTAAACGCTGACAACATTCATGCAGATGCTACATACAAACTTGTATGGCAAGGCTTCCCTGTTCTTGTTATTGGTACAACAGATCGCAATCGCCAGTTTCATTGTTTTGGTATTGGAGTATGCACCGATGAAAAAACTGAGGACTTCAAATTTTTGTTTACTGCATTGAAGAATGAAGTTCCTAAAATCTTCAATGCTCCCTTCAATCCAAGCACATTAATTTCTGATGCATCAAAAAGCATCTAAAACTCTTTCATAGCAGTGTTTGGCAAAGACGTATTGGTGATTAGGTGTGGGCTCATATGAAAAAAAAATGTTCAGAAAAAAGTGGATTCTTTGATTCCAAAAGATGCAAGATAGGAAATTTTGTCTGACTTTGATTCTTTGCAACTCAGTCAATCCAGAGAAGTTTTTGAAAAAGCATCAATTTTATTCTTAAAAAAGTGGAAGGCAAACAAGGAGTTTGTCGAATACTTCACAGCTGAATGGCTGAAATCAAATAAAAATTGGTTTGAAGGTGCCAAAAAACTAACACCTAGCACAAACAATGCCCTTGAGGCATACAACCGAGTCATGAAAGATAAAAATTCTATGAGAGAGCGAGTCTCACTATCAAGATTTACTGTTGGATTGGTTGATTGGATTGAAAGGTGGTCCAACAATTACGAATCTGGAATTAAAGTCATCAAAACCGAACCAGAAATTGACTTGGAACTTTGGACTAGCTCATACCAGTGGGCAAAGTTGAAGAAAACCATTTCTCCAGAATCAACAGAGAGTGGTGTTGTTTACAAAATTGCTGCAAAAGATTTGACAGAAACCTACGATGGAATTGACAACTGGTAAACGTTTGATGAGTTTAAAATTAATGCATTTCTTTCATGGACTACTATTTTACCAAAAGATCAAAATGACTGGATTAACGGAGACTGTAACTGCCCTTCTTTTTTTAAAAAAATGCTTTGCAAACACACTGTTGGATTAGCTATTCGACTAAAGCTTATAGCCCCTCCAACCGAAGCGAAAAATGTTCCAATTGGAACCAAAAGAAAGAGAGGTCGCCTTGCAAAAGCAAGAAAAGCATTGCTGTTGCAGTAGAACTAAAAATTTATTATATCTAGTGCAAATAAAATGCAGCCATCATACAAAACATTTTGTTAAACCATTTTTTAAATGTCTATAAATTGTTGTATTTAAGCATTCACAATAAATTGTAATCTCTATGCTTTTTTATTCATTGAAATATATCTGAAATTTTTATTTTATAATGTATAAATATTTTTGAAAATAGTGTGCAAATATTTATTTTTTAGTTTGCAGAACATAGTTAGCAAATATCGATTTTATAGTGTGCAAAAATCATTTTTTTAGTTTGCAAAATATAGTTAGCAAATAAGTATTTAATAGTGTGCAAAAATCATTTTTTTAGTTTTCAAAAAATAGTTAGCAAAAATCAATTTTATAGTGTGCAAAAATTATTTTTTAGTTTGCAAAAATAGTTAGCAAATGTTAATTTTTTAGTGTGCAAAATGGGATTATTTAGTTTGCATTTAATTAGGATCCCTTTTTAAATATATTACCTTGCGTCAACTTATTTTGCACATACTTTGCACATATAATATAATCTAATTTTATTTTTTTATTATATTATTTAATTTTAATATTTAATTTTAATATTTAATTTTATTATCTAAATATATTACGTTGCGTCAACTTATTTTGCACATACTTTGCAATATTATTATTATTATATATAGTCTGAGTTTATCCGACAAGATATTCTGTCCCCCTAAGGGTAATGGCCACTCTTGGGCGATCCATCGTCGAATAACAGAGTTATTAATATCATATCGTGTTGCAACCTCCTGTATGTTTCCTAACTGACGAGCTAATTCAATAACTTCTTTTTTCTTTGCTGAACTAAAAGATCTTCGTAATTTCTTTTGTTTTTGTTCAGAATCGTTATCCATTTTAATCAAGGATTCAAAAAAGTGCAATAAACAATGTAAACAATGTAAACGATTAAAACAAAATGGTTATTGTCACGGTGAAATTTGTTTTTTAATGATAGGTTGCTGATTTTAAAATCATGTGTTTTCAACGCAAATGGTGCAGCTAATACGTGCTGCGGTTTATAGGACAAAAAAATACATTTTTATAAAAATGCCATCTGCAGCTAATACGCGCTGCAGCTTATAGTCGGGATTTTACAGTATTAGTGTTCTAGCGGGCACATGGTTTTGATCATGCAAAATGTTAGTGTTCCTATCTTTATATTATATTGTCTGATGGCTAATTTTAAACCCCACTGCAAGACCCTTTGAATGAGCTATAGATATATTTATTATTATTATTACTTTTAAAGATATTAATAATTGAGGACCAGCATCTTTTTCAAAGTTAAATCATTATTATTTTTCAAAATATTATTAGTGTTCTAGCGGGGACATGGTTTTGGTCATGCAACAAGTTAGTGTTCCCATCATCCGATTTTATTATATAATAGCCCATCTTAAAGCCTAGCGCAAGATCTATCTAATGATATCTAAAGATATTAACGCACGCGCGAAAGATGTTATTATTATTATTATTATTATTATTATTATTATTATTATTATTATTATTATTATTATTATTATTATTATTATTATTATTATTATTATTATTATTATTATTATTATTATTATTATTATTATTATTATTATTATTATATATACTCCGAGTTTATCCGACAAGATATTCTGTCACCCTATGGGTACTGCTCACAAAGGTACTACTCACAAAGGTGATGACCTATATGGTTTAAATTAATTTTTCAAATATATTTTGATCTGAATCGGTATTATCTATATTTTTCTATCCGACCTGATGATAACAGGAAATTAGGGAAATATCTCGTAAGACGAATATTTAAGCTGTGTTTTTATGTAATTTAATTGTTATTTGATTATGTTATTTAATTTTATTATCTAATTATATTATTTAATTATATTATCAAATTTTATTATCTAATCATATTATTAAATTATATTATTTAATTTTAATATTTAATTTTATTATTTAATTATATTATCAAAGTAGGGTAACATATGGACCCGGGAACAAAGAACTATTATGTAATTGATGACGTCGCAAAGGAAATTACGTCATGCCCCCTACCCGGGAGAGCGGTGTGTCTTTTTAATTTTTTAACATTACGCGACAAAGACATATTACGTAACAAAGAAACATTACATACCAAATGTAGATTATGTAACAAAGATATAGTGTGTAATAAATGAATATAAATGAAGACATTTTAACAAAGACACGTGACTCATCATACTTTTTAAATATATTACGTTTTAAATATATATATATATAACAACGGTGGGCAAATGCGGCTCTTATAAGCTTGTTTATTTATTCATATAAAAAAGGAGAGCAACATTTTTTAACAAAATTTTTTGCAATATACTTCGACAGCTCAACTATACTTATCAGCACCGGAATGTGTGGAAGCTAATAAAAATAACTAAACACTTTCAACATACGTATGGTTAATGCATTTTGAATGTTTATTTTTGGGTCAGATTATTTTGATATCGAAGCCTAACAAGTAATAAGTTCCCAATAGTTTTTAAAATCTTTAGATGACACTTTACAATTGGAAATGCCTATTTTTGACTTCAATATCTTATTATACTCAATAACATTACTATTTCTCTTATTCGGGTATCTTCTGAACTCGTGTACAGATATGAAGGACAATCTCTTTAATGTATTTATACTAATTAAAAGTAAAACTATATACGAGATTTCAACATAGACCTATAGTGTCATAGATTTATTACTGAACATATCAAAAACTTTACAAATTTTTGAAATGCTTTTCACATTGACACATCCAATATTTTTAAAAAATATTTTTAAACTCTTAGAAAACGATCACTTTCACTTATTTTATCAGGTTTAGCATTTGCAATTTAATTCAAGTCTTCTTCCAACCTTTATTTATGATTTACAATTTTTATTATTTCGTCTTTCTGAAAATTTAGACAACTGAGGTGTGATAATTATTAATATTGATATATCTATTGGTCATAAATATAATTACTTTAATTTAATATACTTTAATATAATCTAATATAATATTATATAATATTATAAATATGATATAATTTAATATCGATTTTAATATACAAATTTAACACAAATATTTATTTCAACTAACTGATCATACTTATAGTATTTGAATTATATAATTTTTAAAAAGGAGTTTTGGAACTCCTTACAAGCATTACTGCTATCAGTGTTATTCAGTTGAGAAACATCGATTTTTAGGGAGGGTAAAATAATGTTGTTTATATTTTACTTTTAATGCATATCAAATCACAGCCGGTAACAGAAACCATTGAGGCATCTGGGACATCAATTACAATTAATTCTAACACCAGCTATATTACTTTTGTGTCAGTTCATTAGTTTTTGTAAATTAATTACCGATGTATAGTGTAAATTAAACTATATTGTAATTAGATTTAATAACAAACATTGGTAATAAAAACCCAGTTGGATTGTTTTCGGATATCATTTATCAATTTACATGTAATTCGTGTAATGTCACAGATTGGAAAGACTTCCAGCTATCTCTGTACTTGAGTTCTTGGACATTGGGATTTATCAATATTAATAAGCACAATAAGGGCTGCAAAGTAAAATAGGCATTTATTATTTTAAAATTTTATCATAATTTTTTATGTTAAGCGTTGTTGATAAAATCATTGAATATGAAAATCATTTTTTATAAAATGTTGTGAACACTTGCCTTTTGGATGTTTTTAAAAATTTTGTGTATTTAAGACGTTTAGTGGCAAGAAAAATTTGATTTATATTTATAGCAGTTCCTATGGACCATCATGTCGCTTAACGTGTTATTTGAGTTCATGTGGATTGTTGTTGTTGTTTTCAAATGTATTGTATGGGTAAATGAATAAAAAAAATATTTTGTACATTCACATCATTTCTTGTTTTGAATAAACTTGAAACTTGCTGCAGACTTAACATTTCTTTTACTAATTACTTTTATTATAAATAGTATTTTATGATAACATAATTAAATAATTTTTTACGCCATACCTTAAATAATATTTTTAAATAATATATAGTGATCAAAATGATTTAAAATTATAATAAAATTTACAAGAAAAATTAATTTTGATTAAATATCAAGATCCAAATTTTGTTTTTATTCTTAATTTTCTTAATTTTCTTATTTAATGTAATTTCAAACATGAAATAAACAATTCATCTTAAAATTATCAGAGCATTTAAGATTTTGAAATTGATATCATAAAAGAAATATACTTAAGCAATATTGATTATATTGATCTAGACAGTGAATTTTATGGAATCACAACCAAAGAAATGTGCGAATAAACTAAATATTTTGTCTTATAATATGGAATGGAGTAGCATTAATGAAGAAAAATATGCTAAAAAATACGAAGAAAGATATAATATTAAATAAGATTTTAGATAATATTTTAAAATAACACTTTAAAATATAAACCAAAAAAATTTTCAAAAAAATTTTGATGGATAATTCCAATGATAAATGTTTCCTGTCTTGTAAAGCAATATTTCATGCGATATTATCTCATCTGTCGTTAGGAAAAATGATAATATCATCAGGTCTCCATTGTGGAAACGATATTCTACGTGATATACTATCTTTTAAGCTTATATTAATCTAAGATTTTTTTTATCATATAGAACATTTATTCTAATTATCCCCTATTATCATACAGCTCTTATTCACTTTGATCATACTCAAGGAATACAAATCAAAATTTTAATTTGAAAATTAATTATTTACAGTAATTGTGGAATGCAAACTGCATTGAAATATAATTGTTACACAAAAATAGAAAATCAACAAATGATGAATATACAGAGAGAAGATTGTTGTTTTTCACAAAAGCTTTTGTATAAGATTTTATTACAAAATGCAATTATTTTAGAAGTTATTAAAACAAATAATTTGAATGTAAAAGGATATAAAACTTGACAAAAATTTCAAACAGAGTTTATAATATCTTTTTGTTTAAATATTGTTTAAAATGAGTTCATTAACTTATTATCATTTTTGTTTTAATTAACTAATTTGTATATCTTTAATTTTAGATGTATTATTTTTGAGTGGTTATAACATTAATTTTTTCAAGATAACACAAATAGAACAACGCGAAATGTCCTTGAAAATTTGGTGTTTGTTGGCAATAAAAAAATGCGAGCCGGTTGTTACAGATTTACCAGCACCCCCCCCCCCCCCCCCTGAGTAAAAGGGTTTATAAATGATATTGAATTATAATTTGAGAAATTTAACAAAATAATTTTAAATTCAATTATTAACAACAAACGGAAACAATATTTTATGCTACGACTTAATTCTTAAGCTATTCAAAATATATTTAATATTAGTTTTTTGTATAATTTTTCGTGTTTTGATTACAAAGGAAGAATGAATATTTTTTGTTTAAATAATGATAAAACAAAAATGAAATTTGGTTAGAACTTAATTACTTTGTCAAATGAAAACTAACATTTAAGAAAATGAATTGAAAGCCAATTTTTATTAATATTTAATTGGTTATAATTCCATAAAATATTTAATTAGTTTACATTTTAATCTTGATTATTCAGAATTATTGCACCATAAAACATTGTATTATTAGATTTTAAATTTGCAAGCCAAAAGTTGAATGTCATTGCAAGCATGTTCCCAGACTTCAATGTAAAACCCCTGTGTTAGATTAAATTTCTTACATGATGATGATAAGAGCCAAATAAACTTGAAACTATTCTGTATTTAGAAATTCTTTCAAATATCACTAAACTAAGTTAGTCATCCTTGAACCATCTCATTTGTATAATCATGATTATTAGGCGTTTTTTCTCATCTTTTAAATTTTCATATTTAAATTGTATAGCAATTTTTTGTTAGTATTTATGAATTTTTACACATTAAAAAGTAAATATAAAGAGGCAGCAGGCAGTTCAACGTGTAATAGTATCTAATTTTTGCCAATTTCATACTACATTGTGCTGTCTTAATTTGTGAACACACAAAGATCCTAGTCACAGGAACACCAATAAAAATAGAGTATATAGGTCAATGTTTAACACTAACATATTCGTGCCTAATTTATACTAACGTACATGTGTACAACGTGTGATGTTCATCCGAACGCATCCATTACTTATGTACTATAATATTTATTTAAAATTTAAAGTATTTAACTTATTTTATACTGTATATTTTTTAAAAATATATAATTTTTTAGGAAAAAACGCTTTGTTCAATTGAAATTAAAAATATTTTCCAGGAAGAGGCGTCTAGAATGTTATGAAAATATTTCTTTGCTCAAAAAAAAACAATAAAAAGAGAAAATAATACAAACATTATTTAAAATTCTTTTATCTTAAAAGCAATTGCGGTAAGATAAAATTGATGAAAATCAATTTTTAATTATTATTTATAACAACAAAATATAAATAAAAAGGTAATACTTTTCCGTAGTATTTATTAATCAAAATATTCCGACCTAAAATAGGTCCTATTCATTTCAACACAAAATTTAATTGATATTTCTTCTCCTTTCTTCCAAAATTGAATCTTTCTTTACTTGATGTTCGCCTTGATATGATTTAAAAAATATAACAATTTTAACAAATTAAAAATGATATCCTTAAAAATTAATTAAGTATTTTGAATTCAAATAAATTTTTCAATTATATCCTGATCAATTTTGCTAAATTCTTGTTTATTCAATAATTCTGGCTCTGAAAACCTTTAAAATAAATTTGTCGATTGCGGAAATATTTATTATAAAAAATATAAATAAAACAGTAAGCCTTTCCACAATGTTTAATTATCAAAATATTTTGACCTAAACTAGGTACTTCTCAATCCAACACACAATTTAACTGATCTTATTAAAACATTTATTATGAAAAAGAATTTAACTTACACTTTCATGATTTTCCAAAGTACACTAATCCCTCGCTTTATGAGGTCTCTTTTTACGAAATTTCGCTAAATGTAATTTAGAAAAAAATTTACAGTCTCTCTTTACGGAAAAAAATTCGATTTACGAATTTTTGTTTTTTATTTAATTAGGGAATTATTTATGTAATAGATATATTTTTTGTTATGAATAAATAAAATGCATACATATTATTTTTGTTTTTGAATTACGAATGTTTTCTTCAATAATATGAATTGATTAGTTTGTTTAATTTATAAATTACCGTTTTTAATCAGAATTCCTGGTTTATATTACCGATAATTAAAATAAAAATTTGCTTAACGAAATTTCGATTTACTTTCATTTTTTTGAAAACGAACTAATTCGTTAAGCGAGAGATTGGTGTATAAGGAAACATTTTTTATAAGTTTATTTGGAGTATTTCTTTTAAAGATGAAAATTTATAAAGAAATTCATCCAGAAATCGACTCAAAAATTAAAGATTAAAAAGTATTTAGGAGTCATTATTTTTAATATAGCAACTTATGTAACATAACGACCAAATATCAGATTTTTCTTTAAAATTATGTAAAACATTTTATTCTTTTTACATAATTAGTCTTTAATAAGCAAATCTTTTACTAACATCATTATAAGAATATAATTTAATTAATTAATTAATTAAATAAATAATCAAAATAAATAAACGTAAAATATTAAATGAATGTATGTTGTGTATTGATGTGGTATGTAAATTCTGTATGCTTACATTAGTCGGCGTCGAATAAAAATCTTCATGGAGATTTATTTGAATATTGCCAACAAATTGAATTGTTTTGAACTTAATAAATATTTGAATTCAAATATAGACGCTATAAATACTAAAAGTATAACAACTAACGATAATTTACTTGCAAAACTACATGATTTAACTTTTACTATGACTCTAAGTGCAATGAAAAATTCTGAGCCTTTTAAATGTTTATTTTTAATTTAGCCCTTTACCTTAATTTTACTTAAAATAATTATTTAGTTTTTACAAACACTTTAAAAAACTTCCAAGAAATAATGTTAAATATTATATACAAAAATATTGATATTTAATCAGAAAATAAATGAAAATAAAGGAAATCGGAAATAAAAATAGATCAGTGATGAAAAAGATAAAAAAACTATTTGATTAATAAATTATGAAATTAATTTTTTTATTATTAGAAAGTCAGAAAAACAAAAATTTTACATAAAATAATTATTTGTGATTAAAACAAAATTTTCTTTGAAAAAATTATAACAAAGATTTAATTTCAAAGTAAATAAAATCAATTTTTAAAATTAAATTTTTATAATAAAGTTTTAAAATTTTAGATATTTCCAATCCTCTTTCAAGTAATAAATTACTCACATTTCATTTTGCTATTGTTAAAATTCAAGCAAATATTTTGCTATTATTTTTCAAATATTTCATTTTTACAGTAATATAAATTATTATCAAATATAAAGTTATCAAATAATCAAAATCTTATTTTCAAGTGTAAAAGTCTACATAAAAATCACATTTTATATTTTTATTCTGAAATCGCTGCCAATACATTTATAAAAATGAAGTGAAAATAATTTGGCAAGAAATGTAAATCAAATGAATATACATTATTGTGTTTTATAAAAATAATGATATTTATATAGAGCTCTCATGATTTATCAAATGTTCCTTTTCAACAGGTTTCTCACATACGTACACGAATTTTTCAATTGGATTTGCAACTGAAAAGAAAAGAAATTAAATTATAAATGATCTGATTCAAACAAAAAACCAAACAAAATAAATAAAAATCCAACCACTCCTTCTCAAAATCTATTAAAAAATTATAAATATCATTTTAAAGAAAAATATTTTCATAAAATTAAAAATTTATTTTGTATTTTTTTAATTTATATTTTCTTTCAATTATTTTAGATTTTTGAAATGGAACTCTTTTACTTCATTTTATATTGTTTCTTCTAAATTTAATAAATATATAATATTTTTCTGTTGTCCTTATTATAACTTTGTCAATGTGTTCGCTAACCTAAATTTCATTTCTTTCTATTTCTTTACTAAAATGTTTTTTGTCCACCGATTTTCCATATTAAGGACTGTTCAAGTAAAACTGCAGAAAAATCGTATTTAACTCTCGATATTTACCCATGAGTCTCATAATTTAAGCTTAAATATTTCTATATTTATACCAAACATAAAGGGTCAGCTCGAAAAAACAAAACTTCATAAATAGAAGTTGAACTGTAACTTACAGTCTGTAAGTATAAATACATTTGTATCTACTTTCTATGTAATCATTGAGAATAAACTGTTCACTTTCCGGTAATTCACTTAAAATAATCTTCGGTTGTAACTCTCTCAGGCTGTAAGTTGGGCAGTTTTGTTTCATGCTATGTATAAGGGTAATTTTCTTTGGTTGCGATTAATATAAATTCTATTTCTGGTAACTATTTCTGTCCAATCTTCACGTCTCATGTCATTTAAATAACCAAAGATAAAGTTTCCTTTTTGATCTTATTCGTAATACTTTAATAAATCTTATAAAATGCTGTTAGGCACTTAATTTATTAATTATAACGAAATACTAATTCTTTCTATCCTAAATTTTACCTTTAAAACAAACCTTGATTGAAATTTTAATAAATGTAAGTAGAAAGGATGCTGCCAAAATTATTATTATTATTATTGTATTTATTAAAAAATTGACTATGAATCAGTAAATATATCGATGTTTTTGATATTCACGAATTTTCGGCACTGCTTTTTTCAAGTGAAAATAAAAGTTCTTATATTAATTATAAGAACTTTTATTTCTTCCAATTTCACCACTGATTATTTTATCCATTGAATTTATTAAAAAGAGAGTTTGAAGACTATAAATCAGTAATATATCGATGTTTGTTGATACTCACGAATTTTCAGCACTGCCTTTTACAAGTGAATTCACTTGAAAAAGGCAGAGCCGAAAATTCGTGAGTATCAACAAACATCGATATACTACTTATTTATAGTCTTCAAACTCTCTTTTTAATTATTATTATTATTATTATTATTATTATTATTATTATTATTATTATTATTATTATTATTATTATATTATTATTATTATTATTATTATTATTATTATTATTATTATAAAAATTTTATAAAATTATTACTTGATGATTCGTTTCTATAGGCTGAAATTGGTATTAAATAACCATCTTCACTTAAATCAGTTTCGAGTATCTCTTTTTTCATGCAATGATCCTTGTGTAAATTGATGTTTGTCAATGTAGTACAATTAGAAGAGCGTTTTATTTTGCTATCAAAATAATCTATCCATGTGCTCTCAGTTTGATTGGAGTCGTTTTGCCCCTGGAATCAGAATATGATAGTAATTAGGATTATGAGATTTCTTTTATTTATCATTTATAATTAATAAATAAAACTTAAAATAACAATATTTAACTTATAAAATAAGGATATTTAATGGCTGGGTCATCATTCACTCTTGGAACTAACCTTTACATTTATTTGCTTTCTATTTTAGAAAAAAAGAATATCTGATTGTTTTTTTTGAATAAACATTGGATTTACAAAATATCCATGAAAGTTATTTCTTTAGTCTCTTCTAATAGTAAAGGTGATTTTCATTAAGCCAACATTAACATTAGGAGAAATATCCGGATGTCTTTCATTTTCAAATCTTAAATTAAATATTGTGGAGAAAAATGCATATAAAATGTTTTGATTAGAAAAATCGTCAAGAGAGCAGTTAATGGGCTTCTTAAGTAAATCTTTTGTAAAGTTTTGTTTTGCCTTAGAAAATAAAATTTATAGAGTTCAAAACTTTGAAGAAAGAATTATCAATGCTTTGTTATTCTTTTAAATATATTTACTTTAACAGAAATTATAAGTTCACGACTTTGTATTCTATTTTTAAGGGCACCTTCAGCCGTCAAAAATGTATCATCTGTTATAATGAAACCTTTTCTGTAAATCTATATCTCAGCCTCAAATAATTATCCTTGATGATTCTGTAATAAGAACCATTCTATCACATTTCTTCCATCGGATCACAGCGCTTTTTCCATTTCGTATAATTAATCGGAAAAAATTTCTCATTAATATTTTGGTAATTTTGGTAATTTTTGGTAATGTTGAATGATAACACTGTAAGCTTGTCAGTGTTATTACAATAAATAAAAAAAATCATTTTAGTGATAAATAAAATACAAACTACAATGTGTAGTTGATTGGTAGATTACCGCTATAATGAAGAATTGATTGGTAGAGCACACAGTATAATGAAGAATTGATTGGTAGAGCACACAGTATAATGAAGAATTGATTGGTAGAGCACACAGTATAATGAAGAATTGATTGGTAGAGCACACAGTATAATGAAGAATTGATTGGTAGAGCACACGGTATAATGAAGAATTGATTGGTAATGTACGATTGAAATTGTATTTGTATTTTTGTAAAATTAAGACAAAATAGAGACAAAATATTTTAAAAAATAATCTTTTATATAATTTTAATTCTTTATTTTTAGGTTTTGGAAATTTTGAGCGAGTTGTCAGCGATAATTTTGTCAATATATATGCCGGTAGACTCTAATTATGCTCCTACCGAGCTTGTCTATGCCGATGTCACTGATACTGTCAAGCTGGATGAGTTTTTTCATTAAGATAATTTTGTCCAACAGGCGGCAATTTTTGGTAAAAATAAAATTTTTCCCTAATTCTTAGCAACTTATTAAATTGAATATCAGTTATTAAGCCAGTTATTCAAATAAAAATTAAATTAAAAAGATTTTTGCTAATGTTATTTTGTCTAGTAAATTCTTTTACTAATAACTTGATGTCAAAGCTGATTTGTATTAAAAACGAAGTGATGTTATAATGTTGGAGGGTATGTAAAGATATTGTTTACTTTGGACTAGAAAAAATAAAGGAAGCCTTAAACGAAAAGGCCAATTTCGATTAATAACCAAAGAGTAATTTGTCACCAAGAGATGTAAGAGCAAATAGAGCTTTGGAGGCCCTAGAAGAATTTGTTTGACAAATTTTAACGTGTCTGTCACATTCACCGAATATTGCACACTCGAATTTTTATTTGTTTAGAAATTTACTAAAACGTCTATCAAAGCTTGAAGGTTTTATAAAACTGATATATTTAAACTTTTTGACAAATGTGAAAAGGTTCTAAGTAGGCCCGGACTCGCCATAGGGTAGAACATGCAAATGCCGTTTTCTCGCAAATGGACAATTGTACGCCGATTTTCCGTATCTCGATCCAAAACGTTTACCTGACATGTTATTCAAACTTCAATCTGGTGAACTCGAGGAGTTAAGCAAACTCATGTTAAAATTTAATGAAACAGCTACAGATGAAAATTTGCGGACTGAACTAAGAAATTTAGCTTTACATTGGGAAAAATTGAAAAATTCTGAATTAGAAGATCATTAAATAATCAAAGAAAATAATTCAAATGAGGCTAAGCACGAATTGACTTTGGAGAAAGAAAAAGAAATATGTCTAACATGTGAAACACGCTGTGCATGCAAGAATTGGGCTATTTGTTGTTAAGAAATATTGCATAGGTTCAATTTATTGACCAATGCCTACAATTTAATTGGACTAGCACTAATATATTTGCTGACATTGTCATTGAGCCAAGTTGCTTGTGAAAGATCTTTTTCTACATTAAAAGTAATTATTTTCTGATAATTTGAATTCCTTCATGGCTATGGCGGTAGAAAAATACCTTTTAATGAATTCAGATAGCGACGACAAAATTGATAAATTGGCGGAAAGTAGTGACCTTTTTCTTCTATTTCTTCTTCTTCTTCTTCTTCTTCTTCTTCTTCTTCTTCTTATTATTATTATTATTATTATTATTATTATTATTATTATTATTATTATTATTATTATTATTATTATTATTATTATTATTATTATTATTATTATTATCATAATTATTATAATTATTATAATTTACCTGAAGCATGAGGGCTGTGTAATCAGGGTTAGTAGAATTCACATTATATTTTTTCTCAGCTGTTTCACAATAATTCTCATTATTAATGAAGCAGTTTTTATAGGCACGCATTTCCTGATATCGGTCTCTGACGGATTTTATGTGTTTTCTATTAATGGGCTTAGTGGCAGAGGATTCGTACGAGGAATTAATATGTGAAACCGTAACTAATGCTTGTAGGAACTCATCGTATTTCTGAGCGTCCTCTTCCCATTCCACATAGAGTGGTTCACTGGAGTCTTCATCCTTAATATATTTCATGTTTATATTAATTTATAAGTATTTTTTTATTTGATTAATTAATTAAATTAAATATTTTTTATCGAAATATTTGTTTAAATTTAACTAAAAAACTGAATTTAATGCAAATACATTTGATAAATGTGATATCTAATCTCACTAAGCAATGAAATATTTGGTAGAATTTTCAGATAAATCTTGTTTGATTGGAGATGTTGAAGTGAATCGACAGTCTGTGGAATCATGACCCCCCCCTCCTCCTTCCATCGCCAGTTTGAGTTTCTAATTAAATCAAATGATGAAAAATCGTCTCATTATGAACATACCAGACAAGAAAATTGTGATTTTCTGTTTAAATTTTGTCTTATAGTAGTGAAAACTGCTTCTGAAGGTGATTTTCAATCACAAAATCCAAAATTTAGGGAGTGCATAATTACAGAATCGTAATGGAATTTCTCTTTAGAAATATTAACCATTATTTACAAATAGAAAATTTGTTGATATCTAATCTTTAACAATATGGCAGTTCAGTTTACAATTCTGGTGATTGATGGTAGTTTTATCATCCATAACAAATGGCCATTAACCCTTTCAACCCTATGGCATTCATTGTAAATGCACCCTTATCCTGAGTTCCCGATGAATTTTTGACCAAAAAACAATATTTGACTAAAAATGTAATTTCTACCAGAAAACCTTTTTTGGTTTATAATAATTGCACACAACTTCATATGGTAAAAAACCTTTTTATTGCTTATAAAAATAATAATTATATCAATATAACAATAATAATTGAATAATTAATTACAATAGGTCAAATGATCAATTGATACAAAAAATTATTAATTTATTTCCACAATTAAACTTTGGAATGATACACATCATAACAGTTTTCAGATCCAGAACCAATGCTAAGAAATACCTCACCTGATTTGCACCAGTATACAGTTTTCTTTCACACAAAAATCTCGACCTAGAAAAAAATAAGTTCTGCCCTCCCCCAAGCCGACTCAAAGGTCGGGACTTCGGGGATTTTTCCCGAGGCCCCGCGCTTTCACATTTCTAACCATTATTAGTAGCTAGGGCAAAATTCTGATACCAAATGCCACGTTTTTTACAAGTCGGGTGTAGGTTTTTCCCTGCATTAACATCTCGTTCGTTAAGGTTGTTTTTTTATATGTCTGTACAATTCATGCCATCTGCTGGCTCCTGCCTGATAATATAGACCAGTGGTTCTTAACCGGTGGTGCACGCACCCCTTAGGGGTGCAAGCTTGAATATTTGGGGGTGCAAAATTGTAATTTTATAAATTCACGTGTAGCTAGCAAAATAAAAAACTAATCTTAAAAATTCATTTTGGTTAGCAAATTTTTTATTCCCTAAACATTTTTTAAATATGTTTGTATAATATAAACCATAGAAACAAATTAATTTTTGTATTTTTTCTACAATTACAAAAATTCAAATGCGTTTCTAGTTTCTATAGTGATTTTTATATTTCCTCGAAATTTGTTGACTATTACAAGTTTGAATTTTTGTGTTGAATATTAAAAGTTAAATATTAATAATAAAATAATTAATACAAGTTAATTTTACAAGTTTAGTTGAATATTTATATTCTAATTATTAGAATATAATTTGGTACATTAAAGTCAAATCCAAAAGGTAAGCTAAAATATAGCAATAATAGATAGAAGTTTAATATTCTTTTAGTGTTTTATTCAAAAATTTAATTTAGTTTACGCCATGTCAAAGAAACGATGTTGGAATGACGATTATGTTCGTTATGGTTTTACATTTACAACGGAGAAGGATGGAACGCAGCGACCACAATGTATTCTGTGCTGCAATAAATTTTTAAACGCCAATCTCAAGCCGTCGAAACTAAATGAGCATTTTACCAAACAGCATGGTGGTGTAGATGCTGGCCATGATTTTGAAAGTTTGAAATCTAAACGAGTTCGATTTGATAAAAGTGGAACTATCACAACTTTTGGATTTATATCACACGAAAAGCCGCAGTTGCAAGCGTCTTATCAAGTTGCATATATCTGTGCCAAGAAGAAGAAACCACATACAATAGCTGAAGAACTTGTAAAGCCTTGTGCATTAGAAATGGCTAAAATAGTGTTGGGTACTGAAGCACAACAAAAGCTTCTTTGTCAAATGACGTAATCCGTACTAGAATTTTTGATATAAGTAAAGACATCTTATAACAAGTAATTGAAGATATTAAAGCTAGTAATGTCCCAGTGGGTATTCAATTGGATGAATCTACAGATGTTGAAAATTGTTCTCAGCTGATGGTGTTTGTACGATATGTAAAAGAAAAAGAAATTGTTGAAGAATTTTTGTTTTGTGAACCATTAGAATTGACTACAAAAGGAATTGATATATTTAATAAAGTCAAAGACTTTTTATTACAATATGAGATACCGATGAACAAAATAGGATTAATTTGTACTGATGGAGCTCCTTCCATGTTAGGCAAAAAATTCTGGATTTGTAGCGTATGTAAAAAAGGAAGTGCCTCACGTTACAATTACCCATTGTATTTTACATCGACATGCGCTAGCTACAAAGACATTGCCTGAAAAATTAAAGAAAACATTAATCACTTCAGTCAAAGTTGTAAATTTTATCAGAGGTCGAGCTTTAAATCATCGTCTCTTCCGTGCTTTATGCGAAGAACTTGGTGCCGAGCATACTGTCCTTTTATTTCAAACAGAAGTAAGGTGGCTATCGCGTGGACGTATGCTAAATCATGTGTACAAATTGCGAAGTGAAATAATGCAGTTTCTTAATAATCAAGGCAGTAGTTTAACTGATGAATTCAGCAATAGAGATGCTATAATTCAGCTAGCGTATTTGGCAGACATATTCACGCACCTTAATGAATTAAATATTTCAATCCAAGGATTTGGAGTGAACACTATAACAGCGAAAGAGAAGTTGACTGCGTTTAGTCGAAAACTTTCAATTTGGATTAACCGTGTTGACAAGATAAATTATGCTAACTTTCCTTTGCTTGAAGAAGTTCTTGTTTCAGATGATGAAAGAAACAATATTACCACCGAAATTAAAGATCATTTGCAAAAGTTGAGCGAATCTTTTGAGGGATATTTTGCTACTGGAGATATAGATATATCAGAAAAATGGATATTAGATCCATTTATTTATAATCTGGACTCAATGGATGACAGTAATTTATTGAAAGATGACCTTGTTGAACTACGGACAAATGGACGTAATCAAATGGAATTTGAAGCAGAGAATTTGGAAAATTTCTGGTGTGCTCAAGTAATGTCATATCCACGATTAGCTAAAATAGCGCTTCAGCATCTTGTTCCATTTGCCACAACATATTTGTGTGAGATGGGATTCTCGTCACTTCTACATATAAAAACAAAAGCTAGAAATAGACTTAATGCTAGTAATGATATGCGTGTAGCTATTTCAAAAAGATTCCCCGGTTTTCAAAAATAATTGAGGAAAAGCAACAACAAAAAAGCCATTAATAAAAACTTTGATAATTTATAATTGATTATTTCAGCTAACAATTAAAATTTATAAAAAAATTGTTACGCACATAAAATTAATAAAAAATATGTTTTGCATAATGTTTGTTTTTTAATTTATATAACTCAATAATTTCTAGTAAGGGGTGCGAGAATATTGTTTGAAAATTTTAGGGGTGCCGGTAGCTAAAAAGGTTAAGAACCACTGATTTAAAGCATTAAATGACCTAAATATGTTTAAAGACTAATGAAAAGTTTTTGAATATCTGTTTTATCAATAAAATTTCATTTTAACGTCATACTAAATTGATTTTTCTTGGTTTTATAATGGTTGGCAATATATCAACGTGTAAATAACTTAACCTTTCTATACTGTAGGGACATATTGTCCCAGAGAATTTCTAATAATTAATAAAATAATTTAAATGCTTACAAATGCATTGGAATCTGGGATTTTATTACTGTACAGTCATAGGCTCGTAAACAAGTCCAAACCTGTCTGCTTTTTCTTTTCTCTAAATTTTTGTCAGTCTAGATGTTGCTAACAAACAGTAGACACGTGTCACGCTTATTACTAACTGTGTCTTTATATGTGGTGTGCTCGGAATTGCCAAGTAAGCTATTTATAATTTTATTTTACTTATTTTTAGTGTGCAGCGATAGTTTTTATGAGTTTTTTTATTTCCAAAAATAAAAATGGGACTTATATGTCCCAATAATGTTTATTATTGGGATATTATGTCTCAATTATTATTTTGCAATAATCAATAAATAATATGATCATTTATTTAAATATTTGTTTTTCCCGTCAGACTAAATTAGCAATAAATATTTTGTGCTATAAATATTACATGAATTATTAAAATAAAATATCGTATTGAAAGGGTTAATATTGTGTAATTTTGTTTATAATTTTGACGAATACGAATAAATCCGGATGTTTAAATCCAGTGAATCTGACTGTGTGCAACTAATAACTTAGTTAGAAACAGGAAAATGTGTACAATACCCGAGTCATGCACACAAAGTTATAATAATTATGTGTGCGTGACTCGGGTATTGTACACATTTTCCTGTTTCTAGCATATTGAGTTTCGAAATGATTTGTCACATTGGTTTTTTTATAAATTTAAAAATAAATAAATAATCGATGCGAAAATCATATATGGTAACAGAAAAATTAAATGCTTAATTAAAATTAAACTATCTGAAAATGATAACATTTTTCCAAATTAGGTATTTTTAATACGTGAATTTTTAAAATTATTAAAAAATAGTTATTTTTTCGAAAATATGGCTGGTTCTTATTTTTGATAGAATTCGGTAATTTGTTTGAAATTTGAGGAGGAGGTGACTTTTGTTAATGCCATTGACAATAATAAATTATTCAGCACTTGAAAATTTTACACTTTAATCTCAAAAAAATCTAACGGCATTATAATCAATAAAACGATTCGAAAACCCCTAGAGAATTTCTAATTTTATACTCCGATAACAATTTATACGTAGAAAATAGAAGCGAATTTTCCAGTGAATTAGGTGAAAAATTTTTCTATCTTTTTCAAATTAGAGAAATTTAAAACAATTTTAAATGCATTGAAGAATTTCAATCAAAAATTTTACTGGTGAAATCAACGGAATAAGATTAATGGTTGATCAATGTCCATATCATTTCATCAGGGGCCTGATTTGGCAGCATCTGGAATCGGCTCCCATTTGTCCATATGATCATCGCAAGTATCAACAAGCACTTGACACCTTACCCTCGTTGATCAATCATCACTTTTATTATAACACATAAATGACTTTTGTTTAAATTCTTGAAAATAAGGGAAATATTATAGAATTTTATTAATATATGCATTATATTCACCTTTTTCAATAGCTTCCAGATTTATAATGACTGACAGTTATATAAGTTATTCTTTTGAATATTTTCATATTTATCTTAAATACCTCATAACCAAACGGTTCAATGTATTTAATTTTTATTATCATTATTATTAACTTTATTATTAACAGCAGTATTATAAATTGATGATCACTTGGTAGCAGAATTAATTAAATTTAAAAAAAAACTAAATGATAATTCAAGCCTTTTGCTGCGAATAATATATTTAATACAAATGAAAAAAAATTTAGACTATAAGCCATTGTCAATTTTCATTTGTATTAAATATATTATTCGCAGCAAAAGGCTAAATTACCATTTAATTGTTTTAAAGCAGTATTATTATTATTATTATTATTATTATTATTATTATTATTATTATTATTATTATTATTATTATTATTATTATTATTATTATTATTATTATTATTATTATTATTATTAACGTTATAATTGTAAAAATATTTGAAACCAGTAGTCTTAAGAGAATCGAAAAATTTTATTTTTCCTTATATTTTCTAAAGATTTTTTAATAATGACTAATTAGATTTATTTGCACAGATGCTGATCTCATGCATCAGATGAAAAGCTCTTCACTTTCTTTTTATCTCTAAATTTGTAAAAGAAATTTTGATTATAGATTTTAATCTTTGTCTTTTTGACTATATTGACTATATTGACTATATTGACTATATTGACTATAATAATATTATTATTATTATTATTATTATTATTATTATTATTATTATTATTATTATTATTATTATTATTATTATTATTATTATTATTATTACGAAATTTACAAATTTCTTATTATTTATTTCCAAAGTTATTTTCAAAATATATTTTCCTTCAAAGCATTATTTTCAAAGTTATTTTCAAAAAGGAATTATAAGGAATTCATCTTTGCATCGGCTAGAACCTTTTACAAATTAAATAGTGAATTTTTCATATCGACCGTAAAGGTCATGTCGTCTATATTGAAGTCCAATTCGAGTAGAGCTTCCTGGAGATGTACTTGCGGCTGCCGATTTCTTTGTCCGTCACGTGGCATTTTTGACAACCCTCCGCATCTAATTTTTCATTCTCTGAACAAAATCCAGTTAGGCTCGGCCATTTGAACCTCGTACAACAAGGAAGATTATATCTATTCCTCGGCGGCACATTCAATTTTTAGTCTTTTGAGGCGACATATAGACTCAGCAACTACTAGAAACAGACTTCTAGTGCCAGTGGAACCGAAAGTTTCGGAATACCTTCCCTTTATCGACTTATCATATCCGTAAGCATCGATCTTGTAAACTGAAGTCATTTTCGAACGTTCAATCTCCATGAAAATCCTCGAGAAGTAAAACCAAAAATGTTAAACATCGATAAACCTCCATAGAGCGAAAATTTCAATCGGTTGTTGAGATTCATCTGGAGATACACATTCAAAAATAAAAATCCAACAGGCATAATGCAGAGATAAAGCCGTGTAACCATTCCATGAGTATCTTGGTACAAATCAACACACGGAATAGAAATTCCGTTTATCCGACAACGTGAGACCAACAGCTGTGGTCGGATAGATTTGGTAATCTAACACATAGTATTCCCTGCGAATTGAACGTTTGTCTAATAAGGATCATATTTAATCTGAACAACCGCGTAAAGTTACATCGATAAATAGATAAGGCGAACTTACCTTGTAATCAACCATCCTGTAGAAATAACAGCCTGAGTAATCTACTAATTGATAATGGGAATAAACCAGACAATCGGTTAAGAATATTCCGATCAAAGTTTTTTGAATTAATAAGTCGGTAAATTATAATTTAATTAAATTAGAAAGTGTTAGGCCACTATCATTTTAATAAAAATTAACAATTAACACACATTAATTAAATAGAGAATTCTAATTCATATTATTAAATGGGATGCTACATTGAACACAATTAAATTTACTTTGAAACTTTTTAGTATATTTGACATTATAATAAATATGGATGCGTAGTTGGATTAA
Source organism: Schmidtea polychroa (assembly GCA_959609185.1). Taxonomy (NCBI): domain Eukaryota; kingdom Metazoa; phylum Platyhelminthes; order Tricladida; family Dugesiidae; genus Schmidtea; species Schmidtea polychroa. Next base: position 39,296 of record CAUHTR010008093.1, read on the forward strand.
ATGGACATTTAAGTAATCATATATATATTAGTAATTGAGTGGAATAAATAGAATTGGAGTTAAGCGATGGGATATGACCCCGAGTCGACTATAGGTAATTTAACTTTAGTCAGTAAATGTAGTGGTAAATGGACATTAATTATTGGTCCGAGTCAGGATTTGTGCACATTAAAGTTTGGTTAATATCAAATATTACTAGAAAAATCACCATGATAACAAATATAGACGGTTTTCTAAAAAACCTAAATTAAGAGGTAATAAAATTCTAATAAGGTGAAATGGATGAAAATATTAAAATTGTGTTTATTGATCGTCATCGGTAGTTGAGCCTTAGTACTCTGAGTTGTCTTGTCTACCAACGTGCAAGGAACATATGTGTTTAAGAAGGACGAGAAGTTAAAGCGCTCATATCTTGATCTTGTCGGAATCGTAATATATCCCTCATAGAAATCTTAATGTTGCTTTCCAGGAAAATGACAACCAATCGAAATACCAAAGTGCTACTCACAACGTGCTCCTTTTGGGCGGACAAAAACGGTATCACCAAGACCATACAGACGTAGATAGGGCCTCTCAAGCGAAAAATGGACCACCTAGAGGGAACTTGGATTTCCTCGCCTCAGATGAAGGAAGTGCGGAAAAAGCTATTCCGGAGCGAACATTGCCCGGATAGCCTGATTGAGGAAACCCGCGTTCAACGCCCGCTAATCAAGGAACAGTCGGAAGCCTTACATAAGTTCTATCTCCAGGGCACCCTAACTAAGAAAAAATTTTCGACATACTGATAGCCGAAGTGGACAACATCTTTCCCCTTCACCACGATCATTCGGATCATTCTCCTCGACTATCTCGGAAAATCTGCCAACGTGTCTCCATCGATACCTGAAGTCATTATCACCAGTACTAGTCAAACCGTGCCGAAAACTCCTCAGCCACTCGTCATATCTAACAGTGCAATACTGCGAGAAAACCCAAAACGCCGGCGCCTATTTCGCGTCGAATGGAAGAAAAGCAAAAGTTGCGCCGAACAGACCAAGTCGATCATCTGAGAGCTAGTGAGTAGTAACATCTACCAATGTAACGTGGGAGGAAAATGCGGTGGAGTTGTTCGACCTTAAGGCCTTATTTGCTGAAGCCGTAGCCAACAAGATGTGAGGTGACTGATTGTGAAAACGGATTCTACGACAGGAATCCGACTAAATTGTTCTCTTCTGAGTGAATGTTTCTCTGTTTAGCGTAAATGAATGTATTGCAAAAATGTTTTCTTTTAAATGCTAATAAAATTTTGTATCATTAATAGTTGTAAGTATCTGAATTGAGGGTGTCCGATAAAACATCCATGATGTGTATAGTTGACGATAGTTTCATTCGTGGGTCTCGGTATTGCTAGTTGATGATCAAAGAGTAATTTCCCTCGGAACTTAGAACGTAATTTTAGACGTAAGTCTTCTAACGGCGGTCAAAGGAATTGAGTCGGGACAGGGCAAAGGAGGTAGGGGCTCACCTGTTTTTCTCTGTTTGCCCCCATAATACAGCACCAACGGGATGTGAATCGCGGGTATCATGACGTAAGAATGGTCATATTGGGGTACTGTTAGGTTGACAAATATGTGAGTAAAGTGATTGTGAAGGACCATAATCCCCTGGTAGTGATAAATTTATGTCAACTTGGTGGTGCGCCAACATACACATAAAAATTAAAATAACTAAATAAACATAAAAATATGAATAAATATTACAAATTAAATAGTGAATTTTCCATATCGACCGTAAAGGTCATGTCGTCTATATAATCAAAGAGGGAGAATGAATAGTGTAGATACAAAATTAAATTAAATTAAAACTGAAAATTAATCACATGAAATAACCAGTTGTGTGAGTAGAAAGCTCCAAAAATGTCTACAATTCAAAAGGTTCCTGTTATAGATTGTAATACTAGTTTTAGAATTGTTTAAAAGTGGATCTCGATAATTTGCCATAATGATAGATAAGAATTTAATCATTAAATATTTTAAAATTTAAAAAGTTGTTATTTTAGAATGTTAAAATGTTGTAAGTTCTGTCGAGACGTAAGCTTATATACTATTTTGTATACTTATTCAACCAATAAGAATTGATCATACTTACGTTTTTGATCAATTTATTATCTTAAATTTTATTTCAAATTCCCATCAATTTGATTTTTTGTTTTAATTATTTATTTTCCACTTAAATTTTTTCTTTTTCCCATTTCTCTGATTGGCCGAATGATCGATATTTTCTGCTAATTTGTGTCTCTTTTGTTTAGTGCATTAAAATATGTTACGTGTGGAACTGCTTGAATTTCTTATTTTATTAATTTTTTTTAACTTCAAGGCTACCTTCACGGTCTAGCCAAACATTATTATTATTATTATCATTATTATTATTATTATTATTATTATTATTATTATTATTATTATTATTATTATTATTATTATTATTATTATTATTATTATTATTATTATTATTATTATTATTATTATTATTATTATTATTATTATTATTATTATTATTATTATTATTGTTATTACTACTTTTATTTATAAAATAAATATATTAAATACATTGTAACACGTATTAAAGTATTTTAAAGTTTTTATAAATTATTATAATTTTAGTTTTATTATTTATTTGCAAAGAACTTGTGCAGGGAAACTAACTCTAGATTATATTTGAGGCTTATTATATTATACTTTTGAACTACACTCATATCGAACCGGATCGTAAATGCAGTTCACATAATTTTATCCGAATTCCAAACTCCGGGGTCCCATATTCTAGTAAATCTGATTTTTGAAAAAATTTCTTTCAGAAATTCACACGAAATCTTCGAAACAAATCATTTCGGCATGCACATTATTTATCTCGTCTAGGGTAGATGAAATTACAAATTTCGATCTACAGTAAAACAAATGTTGAGAAAATCTCATCAAGTAAAGAAACATTATCATTATTATTTATTCCTTGGTACAGCAGATAAAATTCCCAGCAACTGTCAAGTGAGGCAAATGAAATTTAAACGAAAAGATAAAATTATAGACAAACCTGTTAAGTTTCTCATTTGTAGATAAACAGTAAAAATATTTGCAGGCGTCATGTAGACGTTCGGTTTGATTTAAATTAGTCCTTTGCTCTAGTCTTAATCAAATATTCCTATCTTCTTAGGACATAAATCATCACATTTAGTTGAAGATTTTTTGGTTAGTAATATCGGTAAACATTCTTTTCAATATTAACAAATTTTTTAGGATAATAATAAAATAATAATAATAATAATAATAATAATAATAATAATAATATTAATAATAATAATTATAATAATAATAATAATAATAATAATAATAATAATAATAATAATAATAAGTCCAAGAAATGGTATCACAATTTTATTATCCGCCTCTACAGGGCCACGTGGATCAGTTTTGAATAATAACATTTTGTCCATTTCAATGTCATGAGATAATGCCATCCTTGGGCGAAATTGAATGAAATTGAACGAAATTGAATGATTAATATCCGCAATAGAACAACATATTATGTCACAAGGCATTTCATGTCCAATTTTGGATTCAAATCGAGCTGCTTCCACTTGTGCACGATAAACTTGAGATCGACAATCAGGGATCATACCAATCATAACACCTCCAGTACTTTCAGTAATATTAAACACTCTCGTAGCTGAACTCTTCTCCATCATTTTATCTGGAACTTTTCTTTTTGCGTATCTATCGATTTCATTAAGCCAATTTTTAACATTGTTAAACGAATCTTGATCAGTAACATCAAACACAACAATAATTCCATAAGCTCCTCTGTAATAAGACGAGGTTATAGTTCCAAATCTTTCTTGACCTGCTGCATCCCATATTTGCGATTTCACAGTGTCACCATTTTCAGTATAAGAATCATCTGCAGTTTTGACTAAATAATCACACTCTGGATTCATTGAATTATTTCCAACTTCCGGTTTCAAAACAAAAATAGCTTTAATTCCAACGAATTCCAGAAATATCCCTTTTCAAAAATTCCACCCAGATAAACAAGAAATCACCAAACTTAAATCTAATTTCTACCAAAAAATCGATATAAAAATTAACAATTATAAGAAATTACCTACTTCTCGCGTCTGTGTGCGCACACCAACAATACTCGATCAAATCAGACCGCGCACACAGACGCGATATAAAAAAGCCAAACAACTGCCAGTCAGAGGCAATCCCCCTCTGACTGGTCGAAACAATAATAATAATAATAATAATAATAATAATAATAATAATAATAATAATAATAATAATAATAATAATAATAATAATAATAATAATAATAATAATAATAATAATAATAATAATAATAATAATAATAATAATAATAATAATAATAATAATAATAATAATAATAATAATAATATAATAATAATAATAATAATAATAATAATAATAATAATAATAATAATAATATAATAATAATAATAATAATAATAATAATAATAATAATAATAATAATAATAATACTAATAATAATAATAATACTAATAATAATAATAATAATAATAATAATAATAATAATAATAATAATAATAATAATAATAATAATAATAATAATAATAATAATTGTTATGATTTGTGGCTATCTTATGTATGTTGTTATATTATTGTTAATAAACTATTGTTAAGTTAATGTTATGTTAATTTGATGAAGATTCTGAAGAGCCCGAAAGAGTCACCGTTAAAACTTGTAGCGGGACAATCGGGGTGCGTGTTATGTTCAAAAATATAGTAGTTGCAAATATTACAAAGTTATAAATTTAACACAAAACAATAACAAAATATTAAATATTTAAAACTTTATTACAACCAAAAAATATAAATAGAACCTTCTGATATTTCTTGAAGTTTGTAGCAGAATATTGTAGTAGAATATTGTAGTTCCAAAATTGTATTTCGTAAATCGTTGTTCAATTGTCGTTCAAAAATTGTAGTTCATAAAACGTAGTCTCAAATACCAGACGATATTGATTTCTTTTTAATTTTCAATTTTTATAATTTCTAATTTACTATAGCGATAATCTGGATTTCCCAGATGGTGGTATTTTATATTTTAGTATACACAATTCCTAATTGTGAATACTAAAATATTAACAAAAATAGCTGTACATTACATAACTTCCCCCTTTAAAACCGGAGGTTAACATGAATCAATAAAAAGTAACGTAAAACAAATTACATTCAATAACCTTCTTTTTTTTTGTGTGTTTTATATGTTTTTATGTATTTTGTTTCTGTTTCTTTGTATTTACAACCTCAATAAAATTAAAAATTTACCTTTTGTTTTGTATTTACAAGAAAAATAAAAACTGTACAATTAACGCTGTTTGTGCGTGTGTTTGTTTGTGTATGTTTGTGTTTTTATTTAAAGCATTCGCTGTAACGTTTTTTGTATAGTGGAGCTAGTATTGTGTCTTTGTCGAATATTTTGATTGAATTTTTGTGGTTGAATGTGATGTTTTTGTTAATTGGTTGTTTTTTTGTTTGTGTTTGGGTTTGTGTTTTGTCTTTCGGTGAGTCGTTTTGAGGGTCTATATTCTTGTGGTATGGTTTTATCCGCCTGATGTTTATTTTCATTTTGTTGTTATTTTTAATTATTGTGGCGACGTTCTTGTTGATTTCTAGGAGTTTGAATGGACCTTCGTATTTGGATTCGAATCCTTTTGTGAATGGTTTTTTTATTAAGATGAACTCTGTTGTTAATACTATTTTTCCGTCTAATTCGGAGTCCGGTCTTCTTTTTAAAATTCCTTTTGGTTTCTGTTCGGTGGTTTCGCTATTTTTGTTTGTTATTTGTTTGCTGTTTTCGGTGTTTTTGTTTGTATCTGATTTAAGTGATGGCAAGTTTGTTGCTTTTCCGAAAATTTTGTATGCTGGACTTTCATTATCTGTTGAATTTGGGCTATTTCTTAGTCCGATTAATATTGTTGGAAGTTGGTTTAACCAGTTTTGGTCATTGGCTTTTGTCCTGATGCTTTCTTTTAATGTTCTGTGAAACCGTTCGATTTTCCCATTTGATTGTGGGTTGTAAGCTGTTGTTCGATTTCTTTTGATATTGTATTTATTGCACAGTATTTTGAACATTTCTGATTCGAATTGTCTGCCTTGATCAGTTATGATTGTTTTCGGTTGGCCGTAACGAGCTATCCAGTTTAGTTCGATCATTTCGCAGATATTTTTTGCTGTGATTTCTTTTATTGGGATCGCTTCGAACCAATTGGTTTTTCTGTCTATAATTGTTAGTAGGTATTTGTAGTTGTCGTTTGGTGGTAGTGGTCCTACTACGTCTGTGTGTATTGTTTCAAACGCTTCACTGCATGGGAAGTTTACTTTTTGTGTTTTGGGTTTTTTGGTTGTTTTATTTACTTGACAGCTGTGGCAACTTTTGACGTAATTCTTGATGTCTTCCCGCATGTGAGGCCATACATATTTGTTATGTATTAACTCGAATGTTATTTTGTTTCCCGGATGATTGATAGTATGTATCTTTTTTATGCAGTCTTGTCGGAGTTCTTCGGGTAGTAGGATTCGTTTGTTGCTTTCGTTGGAGACATCGTGCCATATTCCGTCGCGTTCCTGTAGTTTCAGGCTGTGTTTAGTAGGCAGTTTGCTTAATGTATCGGTTTGTCTGGATTTGATTTGATCCAATTCAATTATTTTTCCGAATTCTAGGGCGTTTATGTCACTTTCAATTCTGGATAGAGCGTCTGCTGCTATGTTTGATTTTCCTGCTACGTAGTTTATTGTGCAGTTGAATTGTGAAATGAAATTGATTTGTCTGATCTGCCTTGGTGAAGGGTTTTTCATTTCTATTGCGTTTGTTAGCGGTTTGTGGTCTGTGAATATTTTGAAGGTTCGTCCTTCGAGTAAATGTTGAAAGTGTTTGATTGCTTCGTGTATTGCTAGGAGTTCTCTGTCGAATGTTGAGTATCTTGTTTGATGTGATTTTAGTTTTTCGAGAAAAATCCCAGTGGTTGTTTGCCGAATTTATTTTCCTGGAAAATTGTTGCGCCCATTGCGAAACCAGAACAGTCTGTAGTTAGTTGATACTCTAGTTCTGGATCTGGGTAACCGAGTAGTGTTGCCGTTGATAGGCTTTCTTTGGCTTTATTGAATGTGTCGGTTGTTTGTTGTGTCCAGTTTATTGTTACGTTTCGTTTGGTTTTGATAATGTCGTTTAGTGGTGCCAGTAGGTTGCTGCAATTTGGGATGTAAGAATGATAAAAGTTTACCATTCCTAGAAATCTCCTCAACTCTCTTGTGTTTGTCGGCAGTTTGTAATTTTTTATATTGTTTATTTTGTTTTCTATTGGTTGTGTTCCTTTGTCGTTTAGCGTGTGACCAAGGAAATTTATTTCCGTTTTCATAAATTCGCACTTTTGAGTGTTTATTTTTAGTTTTGCATTGTCCAGCGTTTTGAACACTTTTTCCACGTCCTTTAGATGTGTTTCTTTGTCTGGGCTTGTTATTAGGATGTCGTCCAGATAAGCGATTGTGTTTTTGTTGTTTTTCATTGTTTGATCCATGAATCGTTGGAAAGTTGCTGCGGCGTTTCGTAGACCGAAAGGCATTCGGTTGTATTCGAACATGCCGATCGGTGTTGTTATTGCTGTCTTTTTAATGTCCTCTTTTCTAATTGGGATCTGATGATATGCTTTTTGTAGGTCAATTTTTGAAAAATATTTTGCGCCGTTTAGTCGATTTATTATGTCTTTTATTATCGGTAATGGATAGCTGTCGGGCTCTGTTATTTTGTTCAGGAGTCTGTAATCGCCACAAGCTCTCCATTCCACGTTAGCTTTTTGTTTTAGCATCAGTGCTGAAGACCATTCTAAGTTTGAATGTTTTACTATATTATTTTCCAACAGTTCGTTAAATATATTTTTTGTGATTTCTATTTTTTTGGGATCCAGTGGTCTTACTTTTGAGTGGACTGGGTTTCCGTTTGTCAGTATTGCGTGTTCAGTAGTGTGGTTTGAATTTCCATCGAAAGTTACTGGTTCGCAGAGTTTATCGTATTTTGCCAGTAGTGTGACTATTTCTGGTACGTGTTCAATAGTTTTAATTGTTTTGATAGTTGGTGTACTTGTTTGAATCACGCCGATGTCTACTTTCGAAAAGTTTGATGTTGTGTTCCTGGCTGTTTCTTTGTCTGTTTTGTTGTTTTCGACTATTTTCTTGTTTCGGCAGTCCACTATTAGGTTGTAATTTGCTAAGAAGTCGGCCCCGATTATTGGCTGTTGTACTTCTGCGATTGTGAATGGCCAACTGTATTTTTTTGAATTTATTGTGAGTGTTATTGTATATTGGCCAAATGTTTTAATTTTGGAGCCATTGGCAGCGGTTAGTGACTTTTCTGTAGTTTTTGCATTTTTGTATAAGTAGTGTGGTAATAGGGAGATCACGGAACCTGTGTCGATTAGAAAATCTGTATTGTTTGAATGCACCGTGAAAGTATTATTATTGTCACCAAATGTGGGTGCTATCAATGGTGACATTTTTAGTTTTCCTGCTCTGTTTTGTGGAATTCGCAGGGTTTTATACATTTATATGCTTTGTCGCCGAATTTGTTATGAAAGTAGCAGTGGTTTTTGTTTAGGAAATCTTTTCTTGAATTCCTTTCTGGGCTGCTATTTCGGTAATTGTTGTATCGATTTGGTGAGTTTGATCGGTTTCTGTAGTGACCGTTTGGGGATTGTCTGTGGCTGTAGTTCTGTCTATTGTTTTCGTTGGGTGGTCGGTCGTAGTTTTGTCTGTTATGATTGTATGATAGTTGGTCTGTGTTGAAATTGTTTCTGTTGAATAGGTCTCTGTTTTCGTTTGGATTGAAATTTTGCCTGTTGTATTTCTCTTTTATTTCGGCTAGTTCCGCTTTTATTTGTCTGTTTTCGACAATTATTTCGTCGAATTTGCTGATCAAAGTGTTTATTAATCGGTTTGTTGTTTCGTTTGGTTCTGTGTTTTTGTTGGTTGGTTGGATGTTGTGATTAGTTTTATTTCTGTTGTAGTTTTGGGTACTGCAGATTGTGGGGTAGATTTCTTCGTTTATTTTATCCGCTATGTCAGCGAGTGTTTCGACGTCAGCGTTACTGCTAGCAGCTAGGATTCGTTTAATTTCCGGTGGCATAGCGCGCATGAAGAATTCTTTCACCAATTCGTTGGAACCGGAGTTTGTTATGTTTGGTTGTAGATATTCCAGTTTTTGTTTTAACTGTCGTAGGAAATCTGTGGGCTTGTTGTCCCCTAACTGTGTGTTGTTGAGGCATGAATCTAGCATTTGCCTTCTGTTGACTTTGTTTTTGTTGGTCAATATGTTACACAGTTTTGTAAAAGGGTCATCGTCTTTCGATATTTCATCAATTTGGTCGGCGATTTCGTTTAATTTGTTACTTGGTAATGCTGCTATTATGTTGGAGCATAGGGATTTTGTTGACTTGACTCCCGATAGTGTTAAGGTTAGTTTCGCGAATTCTAACCATTTTTGCGGTGTTCCGTTGTCATCTGTGAAATAGTTGGGGATATTTGTTTTTGGGTTGATTATTGAATTAATGGTATGTGTGTTTTCTGGGTTGGTGTTTGGGTTGTAGTAGTAATTTGTGCTTTCAGGTGTTTAAGTATTATCGTAGTTGTTGGATTTGTTTGATTTGAAGCCATCAATTGTTTTGTTGCTGTTTTTTTATTGTTTGTTGTGCAAAAAAAAATAGTGGTTTGTTTTAAGGATATGGCCTACTGTGTTCGGCCAACAGTGTCACTAGCCTTTATAGTTCTATAATAACTATACTGAAAGGTTTCGTGATTGAAAGAAAACGTCGAATGCGTGTGTGTTGTATATATTTTTTGTATATATTGTATATATTTTTGTATATTGTATATTGTATATTGTATATATTGTATATATTTTTTCTTGTATATATTGTATATATATTGTATATATTTTTTCTTCTGACACCAGTTGTTATGATTTATGGCTATCTTATGTATGTTGTTATATTATTGTTAATAAACTATTGTTAAGTTAATGTTATGTTAATTTGATGAAGATTCTGAAGAGCCCGAAAGAGTCACCGTTAAAACTTGTAGCGGGACAATCGGGGTGCGTGTTATGTTCAAAAATATAGTAGTTGCAAATATTACAAAGTTATAAATTTAACACAAAACAATAACAAAATATTAAATATTTAAAACTTTTATTACAACCAAAAAATATAAATAGAACCTTCTGATATTTCTTGAAGTTTGTAGCAGAATATTGTAGTAGAATATTGTAGTTCCAAAATTGTATTTCGTAAATCGTTGTTCAATTGTCGTTCAAAAATTGTAGTTCATAAAACGTAGTCTCAAATACCAGACGATATTGATTTCTTTTTAATTTTCAATTTTTATAATTTATAATTTACTATAGCGATAATTTACTATAGTAAATTATCGCTATATAGTTTTTTTAAAAATCTGGATTTCCCAGATGGTGGTATTTTATATTTTAGTATACACAATTCCTAATTGTGAATACTAAAATATTAACAAAAATAGCTGTACATTACAATAATAATAATAAATAAATAAATAAATGATTAATTAATAAATTTGTTTAAAATCCTTAATTTATATAGAATATCTTACCTGGTGATGAGAGGAAAACTGTCGAAATATATCGTGAAAAGAATGTTTGATTGGTGTTTTCTTATAATTAAATCATTGCCATGTATGTTTAACTATTTATTCAAAAATCATGTTTCTGGTGTTCCAGTATTCAAAAGATTAATGAAGATTTATAATGCACTTAGAAGGACATTACTAGACATTTGTTTTTTGAAACTTTTCTAGAAGAAAAGATGATTCCTACATTCATTTTTAAAATGAAACTTAGTGATTGTCTTTCAAGTAAAGATGTTCAAATTATACATAAAAGAACGTTAAGAAAAATATTTGAATCAGAGAAGATAAGGATAACATCTTTTGGATTTACTTTGAATCAAATAACAAATGAGTTTTGTTTGCAGGTATGTGTTGAATGGTGTATTAAAAATTCAATTTCTCAGTTAAAATCAAAAGAGAATGGTCATATTAATAAATTAAAAACTTTGAGAAAATTATTTGGGATCTCTAAATTTACTGTAGAAAATACATTAATAAACATGAGTAAAGTTGTTTTGTCTGAAGAGGAGGATCGTATTTTGAAATTTGGTTCCAATCATTCTATTAAGAAATGAATTGATGAAACAAAATTATGTGCTAAGATTGAAAGTTTATACTTTCATATACTTCGATCGATGAAGGATATTAATATTAATTATGTGAAGAGTGTGTTGAGTTCGAGTACAACGGAGTATACTGATAAAAATAAAAAGCAGAATATTAAAGATTTTTCTGTATTAAATAAATTTAGCTGAGAAAGACATCAATATATGCAAGTTTGACAAAGGAAATGAATTGGTAATTCTTGACCATGATGTATATGTGAATAAGCTTAATGATGTTTTGAATGCTCCTCACTTAGTGAAAGTTGAGATTTCTGGGAAAATGGTATACAGCCTTCTCTTAAGGATGAGAATTCGTTAAAAGAGATATTGAATAAATTAATTAAAAATAAGTAAATTGATGAAGAGTTGTTTAAATCTATTCGCTCAATGGTGTCACAACCAGCAAAAATGTATGGGCATCCAAAAATCCATAAAGATGGCTTGCCTATGAGACCTGTTTTATCCATGATTGGCACTGCCCAGTATAAAATAGCCAAATTTTTGGATGGATTACTAAAACCATTAATACTATCAGAATTTGAATGTAAAGATAGTTTTGAATTTGTTTCCTGCATTGCACAATATGATAGACGAAGTTGGATGAAATTATGGTTTCGTTTGATGTTTGTAGCCTGTTTACTAATGTACCATTGGTTGAAACAATTGAATTATATTGCTTGTTATGAAATGAAAACATCTCTGAACATCATATTTTGGATGGAAGAGCATTTCGTGAACTTCTTGAATTTGCTACTTCAAAAATCAATTTTCTTTTTAATAACGAATGGTATCAACAAATAGATGGAGTTACTATGGGTTCTCCTTTAGCACCAACGATGACTTCAATTTTTTAGCAAGCTTAGAAAAGAAAATTGCATTTTTCCAATGTATGAAACCCACTGTTTATAAATGGTATGTGGATGATATTTTTCTTATATTTGGTGACCTACATAAAAATACCAAGAATTTTGGAAAAAAATTCTATCATCGGGGGTACTTTATCCAGCTGTGGCCTGACCCAGCTGTGACAAATCCATCTACTGTGGTACATTGTAATGCTAATTACAATTTTGTTTTATTTATAAAATAAATAAAATGGCTTTGATAGAATGTAACATTTTTCTATATGACATTTTATGTTTCTTTTTGTATTTCATCGAATCTTTAATTTCATCTATTTCTCATTTCATCGAATGTTTTCAGGCCATATAATAATATCTTCAATGGCATTTTGTATTAAAAATTGTTTCAGATCACCTTCTATCAGGTGTTCGAACTACACTTTTTGCTAAGGTTTTGATTTTCTTTAAAATTGCCGTAACCGAATCATTTCCTATTCGATAAGATAAAGCAGCATGGAGATACTTGCTAAATTTGATGTTTTTATAAAGGCACTTTGGATTCAATTTTAGGATCTGTTGGGTCAGATTTCCGAGTTGCTTCCATTAATAAAACACATTGATAAATAGTCCTCTGTTATTTTCCGACATTTGAGTAAGTTCAAAAAAATTGTCTGCTTCTTCAAAAATTTTTTACCACGTCATTGCCAACTTCAAATGTTTCAGTTGGTCAAATAAATTGAGTCATCGGCGTGATCGCTATATTAAAAAAAGATTTAACTTTATTAAAAAGTTGTTTCAAGAATATATATTGTTTGGGTTCTTAAGAAATAAGTTCAAAGTTGAAATGTGAAAATCAATGAAATGCAAAAACCTATAAAATTCCAAAATTAATTAAAAATTAAAAAAAAATTAAAATGGTCTATTCCAAGGGAAATCGGTTTGTGCGGATAGCAAACTTTGAGACGAACACGGATATAATAATATGAAACCAATGGGAGGGGGTCTAAAAAAAGATATTCAATAAATATAAATTAATTAAAAATAAATGAATAATTATATTATTTACTCATGTAGAAAACTCAAGCCATATAGGAAACCGAACGTTAAACAAGTAAATAATATAATTAGGCTTTTTTTCTAAATTATTAGTGAACAAAGTCGAGATGGCGCCTATTCAATTATTTTGTTGTTCGGATTTTTGGTCGATGCTAATTTAATTGTGCGAGTAAGCGGGATCAATAGCAATATAAAAGTAATCTACAAAGTTTGGCAAATGCCAGTTGATCGAAGAAAGGAAAATATTATATTGTGATTAAATAAAAAGAAGTTTAGACAATTCAAATTTTAAGAAGATAAAAATCATTGCCAAATTTTATTAAGGAGTCCAATCGATAACTTTGTATCAAAATTAGTTGGCATTTAATAAAGTATTTATTTACTGATTCATAGTCTTGAAGCTTTTTAATAAATACAATGGAAAAGAAATCTTTGGTGAAATTGGAAAAAAAGTTCTTATATAATTTAATAAAGTGTTTTGTGTTGGGTTTTATATTGATAACTGAGACAAAGAGCACGAGGAGTCAGAATCAGTACCGACTTTAACAGTAATAACCCAACAATATTATTAAAACAAAAATAATTTTCCGATATGATATATGTAGAGAATTTAATTAAATATAAATAATATTCCGAGCAATGAAATTATACAATTTCAACATACCACATACATACGAGTATATAAAAATATTTTTAAATTCGTCTTATTTGCATGTAATATTTTTTAACATAACGAACTTAAATAAAAATGTTGTTACAAAGTAAACTATGTAGAATCTGGAATATTTTACTCGAAATTTTACAATAAATAGTATTCTAATTTTCATCTAATTTATCTAGTTGCTAATTTAAAAGAAAAGAATTCCATGGACTCCAGGAGTACAAAAATTAAAAAACTCAGACAAAATATCCGCAATTCAAGTCACGATTGGGATGTAGAAATCATCAAAAGGAGAATAGGAAACGAATAATTTAATTATCCCATTGCCCATTTCAAATCAATCCTGTCACGTTTATCAACAATCGTAGAAAATATTTACTTTCGATTTATAGTGCCCTGATAAAATGTATATTATTATTTCATCTCGATCATTTGTTTAGGATAAATTTGACTATGAATTCACATAAAAATCCATTCCAGATTTAGTCATGAAAGTCTTTCGGAATTCATAAAAGAACATGTTCAAAGTTCATGATTTAAGCAAATATTATGGACAAAATGATATAAATAATGTCCAGTGAATTGTTCAATTATTAAGTTATTTAACATATCAATTTAATTATTCAGTCCATTTGAAAGCAGCAACAACAATTCATAAACCTACATACATTTTTGCTAGTTGAAATTCTTGACCCTGATCTCTGATAATGTTGATGAGTTGAGTGCTCCTCAGTTTATGAAAGTAAATATTTGGAAGTAATTAAATAGAATTAGTATTTAATTTCCAGTTTTAAATAGATTTAAATAATATAATAAAAGTAGATAATAAAATTATAAATTAAAATAATAAATTAAATATATTTAAGAATGATTGAAAATTAAATATATAAAATATTTATTGAATGCTTGCAAAAATATCCTCAAAACTAAAAACAGAAATTGTTTAAATAAGAGAGATTTTGTGTTGTTTTTAAAAATATAGTTTTGTTCTGTTTTGAAATATGGATGTAATTAATTCAAGAAATCAAGCATCTAATATGGCCACCACGATGGCCAATTTTATCAAAGCACCGGAAGACTTTGAGATGGGAACCGTTGTTGAAGATTTCATCAAGGAAATTGAAAGATTTTTCGAATTAATGTCGATAGCTGAGGACTTCAAAGGTAGATTTGTCAAAGATTTTTTATCAACAGATGCAATTCAACCGACGAGAAAAAAATTATATGGATAGACTGAGAGAAGCCTTCAAAAAACCAATGAATCTGATGGAAGACTTAAGTGAAGCGCTAGATTATAGACAAGGAGATGATTCCGCTGATGATTTCTGCGATAAAATTGAGAAATTATCAAAACGAATTCTATAACTCGAGTTAAATGAAGAACTTCAAATATTTCTCATATTTAATGCAGTGGAAGACCAAGATTTGAAAAAAGATTTGAGATTAAATGATTTATAATCTTTGGACGAAATGAAAGAGAATTAAAAAACACGAAGTAATTAAAGAATTAAATCGAAACAGTGACTCGATGGTAGTTGTGGAAACTAAAACGAGATACGTGGATATGGTAAAAAAGCTTTAAATATTTTAGCAAAACAAATATTACACAGATATAACGATATGCCTAGAAGAAATACGTTCAGCGTGCCAAAACAGAATTGAAAATATCCGAACAAACAATCTAATTTTAATAATCAAGAATTCCAAAGAAACAATAGGCCAAAGTCCAGATGCTAGACATGTCATGAAGAAGACCATAGAAGAGCAGAATGTCCGAATGTTAAATGTTATCATTGTCACAGAGTAGGACATTTCAAACACCAATTAAGAAACAATTTCAGAGATGTAAGAGAAAATGAACAAGAAAACATACGAGGAAAAATCCAAGAAAATGGCAGAAATTTCAGAAACCGAGAATATCAGAAACCAGTTGCGGCAATGGAATAAGAAGAAGAACATGAAAATCAATACCCAAGAGAGCACTGCAGTAAGTATGAGTTATATGTTCAATGGAGAATTGTATGATGATTGTTTGCATGTTTCATAATGAGAAATATGAATATACAATTAATGATGATAATTGTAAATGCGTCTCCGATGCAGATATTTATAGTAATTGGTGTAATAATGGATTGAGGTTAGATGATTTTGGAAATGTTGTAGAGCATGTTTGCAATATTAATGATATAAATTATAATAATAATATAATTAAATATAATAAATTAAATGGTAGACCAAGTGTCACATTATTGATCAATGAGAACGAAGTATGTTGTTTATTAGATACAGGAGCAAAGATAAGTGTTATTGATGGAAGTGTATTAGAAAAGAGAGGAAAATTTAATTTAAAGTTCAAATAGCGGGAACGAAAGAGACGAAAATAATTGAATTTATTGTGGCCAAAGAGATTTCATCAAAGGTAATTGGAGAAATAGACTTCTTGAGAAAATTCGACATAATGTTAAAGATAAAGGATAGTTTATTAAATTACGATGTAACTATTGCTGGAATAAAAAACGTAAAAGAATTGAGTGAATCTAAGCAATGTACAGATGGTAATGTTAGAGAAGAATGTTTTACAAAGTCGAGTTACAAAGACCGACATGAAACAGATACAGTCGGATTAATGGAATCGAGGAAGAAGAGGAAAGAGAGTCGTGCGTAGAGACAAATGAAGATAATTTCAGTAGGACCTACCCAAACAACAGGGCTACACCACCAGTAGAGGAGTTGGTTAGAGCCATATACTAAAAGAAAGGTGGATGGGATATCCTCGAGGGGTAGAAAAGTGGGAGAATGTAGGAAGAGTACGTGAGAAAGTACAGGTTCCTAAGGAGAGAAAAGTTTGAAGAGGAAGCGGAAAGAATTGGAACAATTGAAACGGGGCAGGTAGATATTGTGTATAACAAGCTACAGGGAAGACCTAGTGTAACAGTAATGATGAATGGCGAAAAAAAACACCGGGCCACGAATGAACGTAATGATTGTGAACTGTTTTAACAAGTTATGAGGACAACAATTGATGAGAAGCAAAGAAGGAGTACAGACCGATACTTCTAAGATTCAGACTATACAAAACTTTTGGAAACCAAGTTGCGTAAATAAACGTCAAAGCTTCTAGAAATTAGCAATTATTATAGGAGATTCATCAGTGAGTATGCAAAGAAGCAAGGATGTATGAACAATTATGTAGTGGTCCAAGTAACAAAAAACTGGAATGGACTGAAGGAACGAATAACGTATTCGAGGGATTGAAGTTAGCACTCACAACGAAACCGATCCTATGCTTTCCAGATCTGAGAAATGAGTTCATTTTAGATACTGATTCCAGTTTTGATACCATTAGAGCAGTACTTTTACAAAGAGATAAAGATGGAAAGGAGAGAGTAATTGCGTATGGATCACATTCGATGACGAGTCATGAAAAAGGATATTGCATTACAAGTAAGGAACTATTGGCGGTATACTATTTTTGTATTCATTTTAAGCACTATCTCTATGGAAGGAGATTCACGCTAAGGACAGACCACAAGGCGCTCACGTTTATGATGACAACCAAGAAGCCAATTACTTTACAATTCCAATCATTGAATATAGAAAAGGTGTTAATCACCAAAATGCAGACATTGTGTCCAGAACTAAATGTGAAAAGCGTGTTCAATGTCAAATGGCTCACAAAAAAGCTAAGAAAGGAACGATAAAAACTAGATTACTAGACTTTTTCAGCGAAGAAGTTAGATGCACTAATCAGGAAATAAATTTGGAAGAAGAATTACGAAAGAAAACGATGATACCTGAAAACGAGATACAAGAAACCATAAAGGAAATACATAGCCTATTGTGTCATGCTGGAGTCGAGACGATAACTGATTATATGAAAGATAGATAGATATATTGAGAAAAACCTGTGGAGTCAGATCCAAGAAACTATTCGAAGTTGTGAGACTTGTCTAAAAACCAAGGCTATAACAATTACAATGAAGGAACCAGTAAAAAAATTAGAATCAACCTAAACGTTCGAAATTATATTCGAGGATATATGTCAGGGGTGGCCAACCTTTTTGGTAAAAGGGCCATTACAATATTTTTGAATAATGCGGCGGGCCGCAGGTTTGAAAGGCGTAAATTTTTAACTAATGCTTCTGTGCTAATTCCAACTAAGGAACAGGAGAAGCGCAGTTATAGCCCGTAGTGGGGTCTGAGACAACCGCTAAAAAACAATAAAGCATTTGCGTGCATGTTAAATAAATTATGCTTCTTAGGTACAGGATAAACTGGCACTATTTATACATGATAGCCCTGATTATAAAGCATAATGAATCGGGCAAATTTTCAAAATGTAGCATACAAAACTAATTGGTTAAAATAGATAAAAATATGAAATAAACAATAAATTTTGTTCAATATTTACCGGCGGCCCATTATTACATTTTTTACTACAGTTCGTAAAGCTACCAACTGAAAAAAAGAAAAGAAAAAGATATTTAAAAACTTTACATTCAAAAAACATTCTTGCACAAAAACATTACGTTTTATCTATTCAGGGCAAATGTCTTTCAGTGAGAAACCTGAGCTTGTTTGCCAGATGAGAGCTCTTCTATACTAACATCAAATGTAGACACGGAAATGGGCAAGATGTCGTGCAAATGATCATCAGTAAGTCTGGCCCTGTGAAACGACTTATTGCATTTCATTCTCGAAAATGTCTGCTCACATATGTATGTACTACCAAACAAACTTATCATCTTCAATGCATTCTTCCGCAATGCTGGATACTTGTCGGGAGTTAAGAGGGCATTTATTACATTTTTTGTATTATATCGTATTTTAAAAAGTTTTTATTATATTTTCAAAATATTAAAGCATGCGGGCCGCCAATTGATGACCCGCGGGCAGCCGGTTGGCCACTCCTGATATATGTGGACCAATGCAAGAAATAAAAGGATGTAAGAAGTATATATTGGGTATAATAGACCATTATAGTAAGTATCAAGTCTTGACAGCTATAACAAGGCAAGACGAGGAAACAATAAAGAAAACGATTTTAGAAAAATGGATTTTAAGATTTGGATGCCCAAAGGAGATAAGAGTTAATTGTGAGAAGACGTTTGAATCAGGAATGATGAAAGAATTCACAAAGAAACTTGATATTAAGTTGTTTTTCGACTCCATAACATCACCAAACAAATGGACAGATAGAAAGACAATTCAGGACAATACGAGAGTTGATAAATACTACTTTACGAGACAGAAGAAAGACGGATTGGGCAGAGATACTACCAGAAGTCGAATTTACATTAAGTGCAACCAAATAAAAAATGACAGGAAAAAGCCCGGCAGAGATAGTCTTTGGAAAAAATATTAGCAAGGAAAAATGGTATTGGTCAAAAGAAAAACAAGTAAAAGAAGAACAAGAAGAACAAACAAGGAGGAAATTCAACGTAGGAGAAGATGTGTTAGTAAAATTAGAAACACACAACAAAAACTAGGACAGATATGAGTGATGCAGAAAGTGCATGACAGACGATATATTTTAGGAAACGAGAATGGTAAAAAGATTGAAAGAAACGTGGAAAAAAATTTCTTGAGGAGAGGGATATGAGGAAGTTGATAGATTCTTAAAGATTTAATTAGAAATTTTGTTAAATTTAAAAAATATTTTTATTGAAAAATATTTTAAAAGGAATATTGAAATTTAACATTTTTAAAAAATATTTTTATCGAAAAATAATTTAAAAGAAAAATTGAAATTTGTTTAAATAACAAAAATAAGAAAAAACAAGTTTTTGAGTATAAAATTTATTGAATAAAATTTATGGAATTATTTAGTGATTTGGAACTAGATTAATGTTGTAACGGATGAGATTCCCAATATTGTATTTGGACGACATACTTGTATTTTCAATAGAATTAAAAGAACACTACGAAAATATAGAAAAGGTTATCAAGAAAATAGAACAAGCAGGACTGAAAATTAGTCCGTCAAAATGTCAATTCTTGACAAATGAAGTAAAGTTCCTCGGACATATAATTAGCAAAGATAGAGTAAAAACAGAAGAAGAAAAAATTAAAGCAGTCAAAGAATTTGAAAGACTCAAATGTCTTAAAAATTAAGAAGCTCTTTAGGGTTAACCAATTACTATAGAAAATTTATACAGTATTATACAGAAGATTCAAAACATTTAGAAAAGTTGTGTGGAAGCAAAGAGAAGAAGTTGATTTGGACAGAAGAATGTGAAAGTGCATTTACGAAACTGAAAGATAAGTTGATTAATGCACCAATATTAAAGTTTCCTGATTTTACAAAACTTTCATATTAGATACGGACGCTAGCTTCGATCTTATTGACTCTGTTTTGTCACGGATAGATAGTTCTGGAAAGGAAAATGTTATTGCTTATGGATCGCATGCTATTTCGAAACACTGAGGTGGCTTATTGCATTACAAGAAAAGAGCTTTAAGCAATATGTTATTTCACAAATCATTTTGAACATTACCTTTATGGGAAAAGATTTATACTACGGACGGATCATAAAACCATAACATGTATGATGAAGACAAAGAAACCTATCACTCCACAATTCCAGACATGAATAGATTATTTAAGTAGTTTGAAAATAGAATTTCAATTTAGGAAAGGAGAAGAACATTTCAATACAGATGCATTGTCAAGAAGTGAATGTATGACGTGCGTTCAATGCTAAACCATCCATCTTAATCCAAAGACAGGAAACTCAAAACGAAACTTTTGACAATAATGACGGAAAACCCAGAACAAGAATGGCAAATTAATTCAAAAGAAATTACAGAAATCATAAACAACATAAAAAAGTGGGTAACAAATTCACAATAAAGAATAGAGTAATATTGACAGAAAACAATAAAATATGGATTCCGGATGATAATAGAATTGAATTCATTAAAAAGTATCATAAGAAGCTGTGCCATGCTGAACCAATGAAAATTGGGAAATATGTGTCAAATAACCTTTCAATGAGACACATGAAACAAACAATCCAAGACGTAGTTCAAAGTTGTGAAAATTGTCAAAAGAGGAAAACTACAACAACACGAACTAGTGAGAAAATTTGCAAAATGCCAGAACCATGGTTTATATGAAACAATATTTATAGATTTTTGTGGTCCACTAAAGCAAAGTTAGTATGGAATGAGATATATCGTAGGAATTATCGATAGTTTTAGTAAATATGTGGCACTACACGCAGGGAAATCACAAGACGAAAAAACCGTTACAACAATAATTGGATTTTACAATTTGGTGCGCCGAGATTTCTACATTGTGACAGTGGTAAAGCATTTGAGATCAAAGCTATGGATAATTTAATGAAGGAGCATAACATTAAAATTATATTTTCAAGCCCGTACCATCATTCAGCAAATGTCCTAATCGAAAGACAATTCAGAATAATTAGAGACGCCATTCATATCACTCTAAAAGACAAAGATCACAAATATTTGGTAGAGTTATTACCAGAAGTCGAGTTTATGTTAAATTCTACATTTCAGAAAACAATTAGACAAACTCCAAGTGAAAAAGGTTTTGGGAAAAGAATATATAAGGCATATAAAGGCAATGGTTTACAAATATTTCGGTTGAGAATGTAGGTTTTGATGAAATAACAGAAAGAAAATTCAAAGTAGGAGATATAATGCTGGTAAAAAGAAATTATAACAAAGACGATGATAGATATATTGGACCTGCCGAAGTGGACCTGCCGTGAGAAGTTATATAAAAGCATACCACGATATCGGACATTCATATACTAAAAACTATTATGCTAAAAAATAGTATATGTATGTAACCGATAATAACTTATATGTTTATATTTATTCTAAATTCATAAGATGAAAGAAAAATTGAAAATATTATTAGCATATTTTTTTGGTTATCATTTTGTCCAAATAAATTAATCCTTTGTCAGCCACCCAAGTTTGCACGTCTATACCCTTTTTTACCCCTTTTCTTTGCCCCAATCATAATTTCAAGTGCAGTTTTGAAGTCAGTGACGTGAAAAACATATTATTTCCAAATTTCAACCAAATCGAAATTACCCTTCTTGATGAAAAATTTAATGATCATTTGGAATCTTTCTTATTAAAATTAATTCCGTCCGCAAACGGTTAAATTAAATGAAAACATTTGTAATAATTTTGTAATTTGTTTATATATTTTTATTTTTCTTGATAATGACATTAAGGCTGTCAAAATATATCGTAAAACAAATGTTTAAGTTCACACTCTAATAATTAAATCATTGCAATCTTTATTTATTATTATTATTATTATTATTATTATTATTATTATTATTATTATTATTATTATTATTATTATTATTATTATTATTATTATTATTATTATTATTATTATTATTATTATTATTATTATTATTATTATTATTATTATTATTATTATTATTATTATTATTATTATTATTATTATTATTATTATTATTATTATTATTATTATTATTATTATTATTATTATTATTATTATTATTATATTATTATTATTATTATTATTATTATTATTATTATTATTATTATTATTATTATTATTATTTTACTAGCTATATTGTCGATGTATATATTTTCGGCGAAAGAAACATAAACAAACTCTAATTCAATTTCTTTAATTCCATTGAACTGACATGACCAAATTATTTAGATTACGCGATATAATTTGATATTGCTTACTCTCCTCTTTCTGACCATTGTCATTGGGAATTCCACGGTTATTTTTTCAGTTTTCAGAATCAAAAAGAAATCTCGAATGAAATTTTTCATTCTCAATCTCGCCATGACCGGTAACAGAATCTCTTGATTTTTTGATTATTTTTACATTGATTTTCACCCCAGATTTGTTTGTGGCATTTTGTGCAATTTTGCCCTCGGCAATTTGGTTTTCAACTGAAGACTTCTCTGGACAATTGGAGCTATGCAAGCTGTTGAAATTTGTCATGGTAAGCGATGCCTTTCTTTAATTATGAACTGAGTAATGGGAAAGGGTTAACTTCTCTTCTTGACTGGATTCTTCATTAATTGAGAACTGTTATCAAAGGTGCTAAACTAACATATATAGTTCAGTTTATTTATGATGCTTGAAAGTTGTTTTTAAATATTTGAATGTATCTGTGTTTGTAAGTATTCTGTATCAATAATATGTAAACTAATAAACTCCCTTTTTAGATATTTTGTAGTGAAGAGATATATAACAGCGTGTTGGATATTTGTTTGATTAAATAAAATTTGTTAGAAGTATGTATCTTCTTAACAATTGGTTTTCCTGGTATATTCCTAGGTTATACTTATTTATATCCGCAACATGATTAATTCATATGAACTCCCTTTTATTTATCATATTTTCATAAAGGATAAATAGCATTTTCCTATCATTTCAGATTATGACTCTCTATTCGAGTTCATTTGCTCTGGTCGTGATGAGTATCGACAGATTAGAAGCGATTATTTGTCCATTGAGGGGAGCAATGTCATGTGAGTTTTGATAATTTTCAGGAAATGAACTTCTGGAGTTTTTATTTGTTTTGATTCTTTTCTCTCCTCATGTTTCTGATCAATGTAAACAAATGCCTAACCATTTATGTTTGTATCAAGTTCAGAAATCTCAATTAAGAGAGGAGAGAAATGAATATTTTGTTGTTTAAATTGATGTTTCATTTGTTCAAATAGACTTTAGGGTTTATATCTATGTGGGAGTGGCTTGGAGTATGGCTTCTATTTGTGCAGTACCAGGAATGGTAATGGTTACTATTAAATATCGGATGAACATGAGTCAACAGTGTGTTATGGACTTCGAAGTTTATTCTGCAAAAGTATGATAATCATGATGCTGATCATTAAAACAATAATAATAAAATAATAATAATAATTATAATAATAATCATAATAATGATAATAATAATAATAATAATTATAATAATAATAATAATAATGATAATAATAATAATAATAATAATAATAATAATAATAATAATAATAATAATAATAATAATAATATAAAGTGATGATTTCTTGATAGCAGCATTTATTATCTAAAACAATAAAGTGATAATTTAAGCCTTTTGCTGCAAATAATGTATTTAATGAAAATATTTTCGACTATAAGATAGTTCCTTGTCAATCTATTTGATTGACAACTATAAGATTGACAAGGACTATCTTATAGTCGAAAGTTTTTCATTAAATACATTATTCGCAGCAAAAGGCTTAAATTATCACTTTATTGTTTTAAATAATAATAATAATAATAATAATAATAATAATAATAATAATAATAATAATAATAATAATAATAATAATAATAATAATAATAATAATAATGTATAATAATAATAATAATGTATAATAATTCTAAAAACTACAAGTATAATATTATTTTTATTTATTTATTTCAGGCGTACATCACATATGTGTTCGTGTCAGTTTTACTACTACCAGTGATTGGCATTTCTGGGTGCCACATTTGCATGATTACAAGGATATTCAACGTGTCAAGCCAGCAAAGAATGAGGAGGATGTCATCCAGCAATCACAGTACGATTTCGAGAGCACGTGTTAAATCAGTTAAAATGTCTTGCGTCATCGTTACAGGTATTATTTTACGAATTGCATAATTCTGTCGGAATGATTCAGTATTCATAGTGTGCTGGTCCCCTAATTTGCTATGGAATATGCTCCATACGTATGGGCACATTCAACGCAGTTCTGCAACCTTTTTCATAACGTACTTAATGCAGGTAACTCGATTCACTTGTATCCTTTATACATACTTATTCTGTTGATAATAAACATTTATGTTGGGGCTTCCATTTCCAACAACTTTGTCGTGATATGATAAGTAAAATAACTTTATTGTGAAAGTAAAGGTAAAACGAATGAAAATGGAGATGTTAAGCCTACAAGAGTAAGACCAAAACATTTATTGAATTGACATTCAACAAAATTACATTAGTAGATTGTCATGCCAATAATATTCCAACCCTTTTAAAACGCTATTTCAATTATCAGAAGCTTTCGATGAACTTTATAGACAGATTAACGACATCTTTAATTCAGTTATTTATGTTTTAAATGGGACAACGTATTGCATTTAATATGGTAATGTGAGTGAAATCTGTCCTTCTATAAATATCAATATTTTATATTTAAATAAAGAAAAGTATCAGTTGTTTTAATAACTCTCACACTACCACAAAATTCACAAATGCATTTTAATCAAGTGTTTACCTCATTTATCACCACCCTCCCAAACTATATTATAAACACTTAATCCAAAACAGAAGAGAATAATTATTAGCATTCATGACAATAAATAGGTTGCTTATTGTGTTCACTGCAGACGAACAAGAACGGCATCGAAGGCGCGTATATCTCTTAAAAATCCTGATTTGATTTTTTTTGGTTTGTTAGTATTTGCTGAAACTGGCTGTGACTTGAGTAGAAAACCATAAGTAGTGAATCCGTCTTTACACATCCTATAGATTGTTGGATTGTTGTAGCACCCTTCCATGTTTTGACGAGCCAAATCATCTGCCATCTTCTTTGTGTATTTCATGCGCGTTCCCTGATATCCACTCTCATCCTTTCGATTGGTCTTTCTTCTACAATTGATGTCCTCAATCCATGAATCCAATGTATCTACTCCACCTTTTCCCATATTGTAATCGAGTATAATTTGTAGTACAATGTGGAACTATTGGGATCTTTATCTGGAGTAACTTTGATCATTAACTCTTTTTGGCAATCGAAGACGGATGGGTCAGTCCGGCTCTCCTAAAGAACTTTATCATGAGAATCACTAGAATTCTGAATTAGTATTGTAAGGAAATTTTCTTTGGTTGAATAGAAGGTTTCAGCTTCTCGAATGTTTGGCATATTTTTTTATTGATTTTGATGAGAATTAACGATTGCGATGTCGAAAGATACATGAATTGTTTATGATGCTTTTTGAATAAAAAGAATATTTAAACAATCATTTTAATTTAATTAATTGAATCCCGGACAAAATACCGAAAATTAAAAAAACTAAAACAAAAACACCGAAAATAAAATATCGAATAGAAAAAATATCGAATAGAAAAAATATCGAAAACAAAAATATCGAAAACAAAATATCGAAAAATTAATATTATTATTATAATATTATAATATTATTATTATTATAATATTATTATTATTATTATTATTATTATTATTATTATTATTATTATTATTATTATTATTATTATTATTATTATTATTTTATATATAGTATGGTTTATCCGAAAAAGGAATTTGACCCCCCAAGGGTACTGCTAAGGTATACTGTACACGTACATTTTATGTATATGCTTTCGATGTTTATGTTTTCGATATTTTATTTTTCGATGTTTTTGCATTTCGAAATTATATTTTTCGGTGTTTTTGTTTTCGAAGTTTTAATTTCGAGTTTTTTGTTTCGGTGTTTTATCCGGATCCCTAATTAATTTAATAATATATTTTAAGTTTAATTATTAAGTTGATATTTTTATTAGTGTGGAAGTCAGAGGCACTACACTCGCTTGAAATCAAACATGAATATAAAGCTCAATTCACGTGTTTTAATAATTTTTCCTACATGTATTAATAATTTCCAATCTAAATTAGTTTGTTTATATATGACCATCATTCATCGATGGGGATTTCTTCTTTTTGGGTTTGCTTCAGTACAACTCTTCATTTTCGCAACATCCTCTTTAATCTAATACAAATTCTATTTTAATTCTAAGATTGTCACAAATAAATTTTGCTTTTCTCTCTGACAAATGATCAAGTTGATAAAATTTATATTATTAGGTTGGAAGGCATAAAACGGGCGTTGAGTAAAAATAATAAACAAAAAGTGCTATGCTTCATGTTATTTATTTTATTCAATCGAAATAATTTTCATCGGCATATACAACTTTCTGTCAACGATTGGGCAAGTCATTTATGCTCTTTTGAAAAAGTCTTCGTTTTTAGAATTAATAAACAATTCGAAGTCTTTTATTACATCGCCTTGGTTGTTATATTTTTTCTCTTAAAAATAACTCATAATTGCGAAACAGGTAATAATCGGTAGGAGAAATATCGGGTGATTATGGGGATGTGGCAAAACTTCATCTTGTAGAGAGGATAATTTGTCAACAGTGATTAAAGCTTTATGTGGTCGTGCGTTATAATGCAGTAATATTGTGCCGTTTTTAATAAGTTTCTCATGCATGACATCAATTTCATGGCAATAGGACACTGTTGTTATGGTATTGCCTGGTTTTAGGAAGGAATAATGGATCAAACCTTTGGCATTCCACCATACCGTGACCATAACCTTTTTCCTAAGTGTTCGACTTAGATGTGTGTCCTGGCATTGTATTCTTATCTTCCCATTTGTATGGACGTTTTTTGTTATCATATGAAATCCATTTTCATCACAAGTGATAATTTAGTGTAAACATAATAACCGTTCATTGCGATGCAATAAAGATGCAATATGGTCTTGCGGTTGAGCAGCTGTGATTGCGTCAGTACGCGTCCAATTTCTTTACTTTATTTATGGTATGCAGATGTTGTACTACAGCTGTATGGCTAAATCCTAGTTTAGTTGTGTGTGGTTCGGATTCCACAGTCGTTTTTAATTTCTCGTTATCAAGACGGGTCAGTGGTCTTCTTTGAGGTTCGCTGGTGATGCTCAAATAGCCAGAACGAAATTTTAGGAACCAATATCGAGCATTTTTTTCGTTAGCGAATCCATCTCCGAATGCTTGATTGATGTTTCTCGAAGCTTGAGCTGCGCTATGATTCAATTTGAATTCGTATAAGAACAGTAGGTGTAAATCACATTTTGTTTCCATTTGGTTTCTGAGAAAAAATAAAAAAATGAATACAAACCAAAAAAATTCATACGAAAGGAGTTTTTAAAATTTATATATGAAAATATTGAGCGCACACTACACACAGCCTCTCTCAGTCGAAGCTAAACATAGACTAAACAAAAACGCCCGTTTCATGTCTTCCAACCTAATAATTAAATAATAAGTTATTATTTTTCTATTAATATCTTCTAATGGTCATTTTTCGTTTTAAAATTATTTGAAATGCATTTAGCTTTTTAATTAGTTTATGTTTTTAGATCGCCCTTAAATTTTGTGACTTTTTAGCCTGTAATTTATTTATTTACTTTTTAATTGCTTTTTATTAATTCATGACACCTCCAATATACCTTTTTAGTTTTTGATTAACTTATATTATTTTACGCAACTACAAATCAAAATTTTCCATATATCTTCTGGAAATGCATGGCCTCCAGGTTTTAATAGAATCTGTTTTTGATTCCTATTTGAAGAGAATATGCCTTAGGGCTAGACCTTAACCAGGAATACTGAGTCAGGGAGCTGCCATTGTCAAACATCGAAAATTGATTTATAACAAATATTATATTAGTAAAGGCTCCAAGTGCTATATGAGACTTGAAACTTACAATTTTATTTACCTCATTTAGATTTCAACTATAGACCGGCGAAGTAAATCTTGCGGATCACCACTTTGGGAAGCATTACATTAGATCACCCATTGATTTCAAGTTGACTATCCCGAATTCTTTAGATCTAAAGGAAAATATTTGAATTCTAAATTCTATATTTTCTTTTTTAAATTATAAAAAATTGCCACTCGAACATTCGTGTTACGTTTTATTTCGACCTGATGATGACAGGAAAACTGTGAAAATATATCGTAAAACGAATGTTTGAGTGGAGCTACGATTAAATCATATTTTTTTACAAAACAAATAGGGTTGCCAACTTTTGATTCGACCAAAAGCGTATTCAAATTTCTTTTAACCATATAGTAACAAAAATGATAAATAATCGCAATAAATAAAAATTGAGATAAAATAACAAAATAAAAAATAAATTGTTGACTAAACAAATATTTTTTATAAATGTAGGTAAATAATTATACCAAAATACTGAAATAATTTTTAATTTTTAGTTTTAAATTTATATTTTTTCGTGAATTTAGCTGCCTCGATTAATTTTTTATTTAAATCAATTTGGAAAGCAATTTTTTTACACCATCAAACCAAAAATTGACGATATTTTTATCCCAGCAAGCTAAAAGCGCATTTTTTCGTATATCTATGAAAAGCGTGCGTATTACGTATACATGTTTGTTTTTTGCACGAAAAGCGTAGGTTACGCTTCAAAAGCGTACAGTGGCAACCCTAAAAACAAAAGAAA
The DNA here is from genome assembly GCA_959609185.1 of Schmidtea polychroa. Lineage (NCBI taxonomy): Eukaryota > Metazoa > Platyhelminthes > Tricladida > Dugesiidae > Schmidtea > Schmidtea polychroa. Next base: position 68,432 of record CAUHTR010008093.1, read on the forward strand.
TATGTAATGATATCCCAAAAACATTTTATAAATTAATTTATTCGAAATTTTTATTATATTCATTTTTGTATTAAAACAAAATTTAAAGTTTCAATATTTTATAAATCAATTTTTTTCTTATTTAACACAAAAATTCGGCATGCCTTTTTCATGTGTTATTTATACATTTCTCACTTTTCACCAAATTGAATTTAAATTTATGTTATTTTTATTTGTATCAAAGAGTCTTGCACCGTTGAATTCGGTGGCAAATCCAATCATATTTTGGACTTTTATGTCCAATTCAGCAGACAGAGACAGTTCTTTGTGGTACGTTGCTCATTTTGTTGTCCTATTATGTATTTGCTAGGTGTCAATGGAGGAGGAGGTTGATTACTCAACCAAGAGTATGTATATTTGCTTCTCATGTCGGACAAAATGCATTCAAACTACCGCAGACAACGTTCAATCATAAATCTCAGAAACATATTTCGGACGTCGTAAAACCTGTAATTAAAGACACAACGAGAACATACTTATTAATTACGACTATATAGATAAATTTTTATGTTCTTTTTATACCTTGTACAGATGGTTTTCGAATTTTAATTTATTGAAACTGAAGAATTTGTCTAATTTCAATTGTACATTTTTAATTTTCTTTGAATCTATCCGAATTTGCAATAAATCTCGCTTGAGAGTCATTTTATTTAATATGATAATTAATCTCATTTTTATGTTTTTGAATTGGATAATAGAACCGAGGAGGGTGACTGTTATTCTTTGATGATTTATTCAACAGAACGCACTACCAATTGGCAAGATAGGTGACTGATTTATACTGATATTATTAGGAAGTCAGAAGGTAAGAAAGGGTTGATTGCAACGCACTCCAACAAGTTGAAGATGTGGTGCTTTGTATAATATAATAAAAATTGTAAAAAATAGCCGAAATACATAATATAAAATTTTTTTTTCTTTCTCATGAAACTTGAATGTTTGGTATAGCATCACATTGAGTGGTTAAGTAATATTGTAGATATCTGTGTAATTCTTCGTTTTTGAGGATACTGAATTGTGAATGTCTTGAAATTATTGTGGACTTTACTTCAAACGTTATCTTTAAATATATATTTGCTGTGATAATTTGTGGTTTTGGGTTGTCTATTGAATAGTTTTTTTTACTTTAAAGGACATGGTTGACTAAAATGAGTAAGCTATTGCTTCATCCTTCAATTGGGTTTTCAGATCATCCGCCATTTCATCAATACGTCCAGCAACGCTGTTTTTGATTAATGATATGTCCTTAAATAACTGCGCTTTCTGTGGGCACACAATGTCAGCCGTTTTTAAAAGGCAGTTGCTTTACGAAATATCCTTCATTTTAAGGTTTCCCGCGTATTGGCGATCATTCGATTGATTTTATAGCTTGCATATAACGCTGCTTCATTGCCTTAAACCACCTTGATAAATAAAGATTGCTGTTTTTTCAGTCCCAATTTGAGCTCCTTCAATTTTTCTTCTCTCATTAATCCTTCGTATTCATCATATATTGATTCATGTTGTTCATATTGACGTGAATAAGTGAATTAGCTTGAATTTATTTGAATGTATTTGAATTTTATTGACTAAATTTGAATTAATTTATACCTAATTTAAATATTTTTTAATTTACTTGAATGAATTTTAATTAATTTAAATAAATTTGATTTGATTTATACATAAATTGAATTAATTTAAAGTAATTTCAATTAATTTGAATTAATTTGAATTTTTTGGAATTAATTTGAATTATTTTGAAATAATTTGAATAAATTTAAATATTTTTGAATTTATTTAAAAATTATTTGAATGAATTTTATTTAATTTTAATTATTTTAAATTAATTAATTATTTCGAATTAATTTTTTTATTTTGAATTTATTTCAATTTATATAAAATCATTTGATTTTTGGAATTATTTTGATAATATTTTTTATATAAAGTTTGATAGGCATTTTACATAATAATTATTTTAGATTCAGAAATGAAATTCTCATGAATATTTTTCAGCTTTATTTTGGTTTTCCTTGTTTATACTTTAGAAATAGATCGGGTTCAGAAGATGTACGTGGATCGAAAAGCCTGATTACAAGAAATCGATGGACTTTGAGAACAGTTCGAATTTAGAGGGAGTTTAAAATGAAACATTTTTCGTATAAACTTTTAAAAAATAAAATTATTGAATCCTAATTTTTCTAATTATAGTTACACGGACTTAGGTAGGACGATTAGATTAAAACAAAAAAAAATTATTTTTTTTGAATTGAAGTTTGCCGAATAAGGCGAAATTGTTGCAATTTCGAATTTTTGATATTTAGATTTTTGAGTTGAAGTAATTTTAATTAAATAGTGTCTTGGAAATATCGATTGTGATTGTGATTGGAGATTTCGAGTTTTTTTTGTTGTGGAAATAAAATTGAATTTTCTGGAATCGTGGGTTTCTGATTTTAACGTTTTAAATAAAAATACAATCATTGGGACTGGCATAAATCGATTATAACGAAAAGAAGAAAACAATGAATGACTCTCAGACGCTTATATTTCAAGCAGAAAGTGCACATCTGTTGAGCATTTTTAACAGTTCTTTCTATTCCGAAAAAGAAATCATTTTGCATGATGTCAATACAAATTCCTTTTTGGATATCACCAAAGAGTTACTGATTAAAATTATTTCCGATAAAGATGCTAGAACTTTAAATATTATTGACACTGGTATCGGAATGACGAAGACAGATTTGATCAACAAATTGAGAACAATCGCTAAATCTGGAACTAAGGCACTTCATGCTGGAGCTGATATTTCAATGATGGGACAATTTGGAATAGGTTTCTACTGATTTTATCTAGTCGCAGACAGCATTCTAACTGATGAAAATCCAATCATCAGAAACAATAACCATTTAAAACTAAATTAATTGAATAATTATCTTTTATAACCATTTTATATCGCTATTATAGATTAATGTCATATGCGCTTTTAATTTAATTTTTTTTAACAAAATATTTGGAAGCAATGTAGAAATTTCACCAAGACGAAACGAATTACACTTTTGAAGCAGCTCGACCATCCGAAAGAGCCAAATCACTGGTCCGGAAATCTGGAAGAATCGAAGTGACGAGGTTCCGGCTAGAAGCTCTATCAAAAAATCAAAACATTGAGAAAGCTCGGGTCGAAGACCAGGGAAACATTCGGGATCTCATGATCACGATCCGGGAGCAGGCACAGAAGATTATCGAACCTCGTACCGAAATTCATCCAGACGCCGGAGTGGGGAGAGTGCCGATATACTCCGAGACTGAACTCGGATCTCGAGGATCTCAGCAATTGGTCCAGCACCTAAGAATCCCTGCAAGCACAGATCCGGGAAGTTTGGACGAAAGTGAATAAAAGAAATGAAGATCGGAAAGATGGCCAGGAAAAAAAATTAAAACATTACCTTTGCTGTATAAAAATGTTGCTGTTTCTGATAAATATTTTATTTTAACACTGTTTAGTTTTAATCATCTTAAGTTAATTCAAACAATTAATTAAATTTGAAAAATTGCTTCAGTAAGAATCAGTCATATTAAAGCCAGTAATTTGAAAAGTATATGTTGAAGAAAGTGTTGTGCTATTATCTTCTTGAGGCAAAAAAAATTTTATCTTAGCAAAAATTAAAAAATGACAATGGATTTGATTACAGAAATGTTTGTAAAATAAATAGCGATATATTACAAACAACTATAATATAACTTCAACGTAATCGCAGATGATACGGCAGAAAACACTAATTACATAATCTCGTATTTTTTTGAAATTCGCTTTACGAGAAAGTTCTTGGCATATGATTCAGAGTTAGAAGGCGAAAACTAGGAGATTGAGTAGATATTAAACGATGAAGTGACAAGAGAAAATGAGACACAATACCTTTACGGTAGCCCATGAACCCAGATGCTCGTCAGGTCATTAGCAGTCCTTGTGGTAGGACTGACATTTTGCTCACAGCAACGCACTAAATTGTAGTTCTAACGTCACTTACGACGTGCGTTTAGTTATCGATTATAATAATTGTGCGCGGTTGCATGGAAGATGCAAATATGGTGAAAATAATGACCGAATAAGAATTAAGGAGTGAAAGAGTTTCCCCACAGGTAACCCACCATAAATGAAAACCATTACAAGTTCCCAGACGAAATTACAAATATTCAAGTTTAATGTCGAGTTGATATTTGCTGCGAATAACTTGACAATCCAAGAGATAGACATTTTTGGAGATGAATGATTGCAGAAGACTAAAATTGGGTTTTCTATCGGAATTCTAGTGGAGGTTAGCAGTGGTTTTATTTTAGCCTGCCAACTCAGGTTTCTCAAAGTTGCTTCGAAAAGACGGTTATGTTGTGTGTTTAGTAAAATTATGAGGAGCCTGTGCACTGGGAACTTGTTCCGGATGGACGATCTATCAGTGGTAACCTTTATTCTGAACAACAACAATGAGTTCATGATAATATTAATACTCGTTACTCAGAACTTTTGAATCGCGGTAAAGCAATTCTATACATGAAAATATCCCCACCTCATACATCACAAAGGGTGAAAAAGATAATTCAGGAACCGCAAGACCTCGAAGTCACCTCCCACCCAACATATAGATTGGACCCTGAATTTTTCTAATTATCATTTGTCTCAGTCCCTTTCACATTTTTTCAAAGACGCTTTAGTTCAGAGGTCTAAAACCAGAATCGCCGAAGTTTTTGCCTCCAAGACATCTGAGTGATATGGTCATGTGGCATTTGGCAGAAAGATGGATTCGAGTCAGTAAAAGTGATGGACTGTATTTCGAAGAATAATATAGTGTTATCACAATTTCTGTAAATAAAATAATTGCAAAAATATGAATAACTTTTTACTGAACCTGGTAGTAAATTAAATACAATATTATTTATAAAAGAAAATTTCCAAATATTTTCAATTTTTAACAAAATTAGGTAATAACTTAAACATTGATATTGTTAATTAAATTAAATTAAAATAAATTTTTAATTAATTCAATTTATTCGTTAATACAAATTTAATAAAAAACAAATATATAAGAAATTAATCCAAGTCATCTTAAGGATCAATTTGTTTAAATTTATAAATTTTAAGTGTATTATAAAATGAAATATTTTGAATTGAAACTTTCACAAGATGTATATAATAATAATAATTGTCTATTTGATATCACAAGTAGTCACAGATATTGAAGGTGATTCGAATATCGATTATAACTTATAGAATGAGATCTATTATTAGAAATCAAATGGTGTTTAATCAGTGATGCAGAAATGGCTAAATGTGCTCAAATGAAAAAATCTATTTCTCTCGTCAACATTTCACAATCGTACAATTTAACCTGCATCCAAACCGACAGCTATGTCGATTGTATGGACAAAATTAATCAACGCATTGCCGATCTGATAATGCTCGATGTTGGGCTCGCTTCTTATGGAGTGCTAAATTATCAACTGCGAGCATTTGGACTTGAAAATTACAATTTTGAAACTGAAATTCCATTGATGGAATTGAGCTACACTGCAAATGCAGTCGTTGTGAAAAATACAATTACTCATCCGAAGTATCTAGGCGAGAAAATCGCCTGTTTTTCAGGTGGTTATAATATTCGACATCAATTTGTTTGTCATTTCTATAATAGCAAATTATTCTTAACTTATTCTAATGATTAATTTAACAATTTTATATAAAATTAGTGATGTAAAACTATATTATTGGCCTATTTCCTTACTATTTATTATAATAAGGCAGGGGAAATATGTAGCACCCCCATAATTTATCAAAGTAAATAACTTTAAATTATATATTTTCAGAGTTATTTCATTTATTCTTATGAACGAGTAGTTTCCTATCTAATTAATTCTATTCAATGATTTCACTTTAAAACTATCGAATTCAATTAGATATGTCTACCATTAGGTGAAGGTGAGCTTTCAGGGGATCACGAAGCGATAGGTTCAAAGAGAGATATGGAAAGAAGGAAAATATGATAAATTAGAAAAGAAGATATTATCAAAATCTTTAGACACCCGCAAAATATTTGGTTTATTTTAGCGGTATTTATTATTGCTCCAATAAATCATAATAATCATAAATCATAAATGATGACAGTAATAATTATATGTATCTCACACTTGAACATTCAATATCAATTATTCTTGATTCATTTATTAATTTACATGATCAACACCCTATTATAGACCAGTACTAAAGTATAATAAAATAGTTCAAAGACCACTAGTTTCCTCACATTTGATAAAGTTGACTAAAGTTTGCATTATTTAGGAGTGGGCAGTGCTGAAGGCTGGATATTTCCATTAGCAAAGATGTTTGAACAAACTCTATTTGCCGTTCGAAAATGTAACAGCATTGTGGAGATTGTCTCGGAATTCTTTTCCAATGGATCCTGCATTCCCGGAAATCGAGACTCCGTATTCAATCCGATTGGTGAAAACGCAGACAATGCATGCAGTCAGTGTTCGAGCAGAAATGATTATCAAAGCTTTTGTTCCAATTCGGATTTATTTGCAGGGAATTCTGGAGCAATGAAATGTCTGGAGAAGAATTATAACGAAAGCAAAGTAGCTGTTGCTTTCGTCAGAGGAGATGTTATCCTGAAAATGATTGAAAATAGAGACATTGACTCGAGCAAATATGAACTTCTTTGTGCGAATAGTCAAAATGAGTGGGTGAAATATTTATGATTAAATTAATAAATTTTATTAAATTAATAAATCTAATAATTTCTCGTTTTAATAATAATAATAATAATAATAATAATTATTATTATTATTATTATTATTATTATTATTATTATTATTATTATTATTATTATTATTATTATTATTATTATTATTAAACAGAGAAATTGAAATGACTGTATCCCCGCCTTTTAATTTTTCTTATCTAAATCATTAACTTATTTGATATATTTACTTTCTTCTTGAAACGATTTCTTAATATCTTGTTATAACAAAATTTTATTTTAAAAGATATTTTGTTGTCTTCTACTGAAAGATTTAGATTTTTATTTTATCCTAGAGGCAGATTTACAGCACCCCTTGAAAATATTGATCAGTGCAACTGGGGCAGGCCACAGTCAAAGGTGCTGATGACCCGATTGTCTTCAAGACAAATATCTTCATATCAAAATTTCATTGAGCTGCTCGATCAATATTTTGGAATTAATGGAACTAGGAAAGATCTGTTTGAGATGTTCCAATCATCCGGACAATACGAGCTGACCCATGATTTTCAAATAATGTTGAGCCAATCTGGCGAGTTTCGTCCAAGGCAGCTGCCATATGATTTAATGGTCTCAGATACCGCTAAAAGCATTTATTTTCCTCAAGATAAACAAATTATTAATTTTTTCGATATTTTAGGTGAATTTTTTTTTATTTTATAAGTTTTAAACTATAAATAATTGGAATAAAATGTATATTTATAATTTTTTCATATAACACTGTCTCAACAAATTTACGGTTAATATTCTCATCAAATACGATAAATGACTTTCCTGAAAAAACTCTTTAAGTTGATTTCAAATTTGCCTTTGGTTTCTGTTGATCAGGTATTGCTTCAAAATCATACCCAATTATGTGTTTAACAAATTTTACCACTTAGTAGTATAAGAAATTCTCAAGTTAAAATGAGGACGTTTGCGTCACTACAACCTTCCCTTGTAATTGCATTAAACAGTTTATTGTAGCAGTTTAGGTATGTTAAATACGCTGTTTTGTGTCATATATATATATATATATATATATATATATATATATATATATATATATATATATATATATATATATATATATATATATATATATATATATATATATATATCAAAATCTCATTTCACTCAATGATATCTACACGTTCAAATTTTCAGAATTACAGGGACATATTATGGTTCGGTAGACAAGTCCGGCGCGATGCGGGTTCAGTTTGTTCCCGACAATGCTTTATGTTTCAATTTCCAAATACGCTGTAGCTTCAGCTGAGCGTACTTCTTCAGGGTTCAAATTAATTAAGAATTACTTTTGATTTGCAGTTAGTCATGATAGTTTCACATCACTGGCTATTTTGTCATTTGAAAGTGAGATAGCAAACTCCGTAAATTTTGATGATATAATTAAAGAACTTACAATGAAAAAGGCTAGTATTTAGTAATATTTTATGATCCTTTATAATATGTAATGATCTGTTTATAAAAAACATTCAAGTTTTTTTTTGTTGTTGGCCCGCACAAATTTTGAATCCAGCTCCACCAAAATTTAAGACTGCCTTTACAATAGTCAATGTAATATAATATATTAATGCTGGCAACTGATTGGTGTTAAGGGTTGATGACTGTTTCACTTAAATTGACAATAATAACAATAATATCCTCTTTCCTTGATCAGTTTCGACTTATTTCGATTAATAAAAATCGTTTTACTATTTGGATGTCGTTAAGTAATTTTATTTCCAATTCAGTTGCATCTTTTTATTTTTCGGTCAATTGATCAAAATTTTACTAAAATATCTGTTCCTTTTATGCTACTACCACTCATCTCATTGAACTATATTTTTCTTTATTGTCCAATTTACCCCGAAGCGGCTACAGACTGCTTTTCTAGACCTCTAAATATTTTTGAAAGCTCTCAATATTCCGAATAAGGCTTGTTTTCCCTTATAATTATATTGTTTTTTAATTAATATTTTTTTTATTTCTGGACCTCAACAATTGTTTCTTTCTTATCATTATTATTATTTTTATAATTTATAACTTCACATTCTCACTGTAACATTTTTATATTATTTCTTATGATTTAATGAACATACATATGAATAAGTGGGCTGTTTGTTTTATTATAAATAGATACTGATAATATGACAGTGAAGTTTAGATTAGGATGCCGCAAAAGAATAAAGTGCTATAAATAATATATTTTCGGCCAATTGAGCAATATTTTAAAAAAATTAATTTTTTAATTTTTATAATTTACAATTGTATGTTTTTACTATATCTCACTATAACATTTTTATATTATTTCTTATGATTTAATGAATATACATATGAATGAATTGATTGTTTGTTTTATGATATACCTATAATATGACAGCTAAGTTTAGATTAGGATGCCGCAAAAAGACAAAAGTGCTATTAATAATAACTTATTTGAGTTACAGAATTATTATTACATAATATTTAATTTTTTTTATTTAATAATATTTCTCCTTAATTATAAAATAAGTTTATAATAAGTAATTTCCTTTAAATTGTGTATTATTATTTAAAATGAAATCTCCCAATTTATTGTCACGTTTATGATTGGTTCGCCTAACTTCATATTTTATCGTAACCAATTAACAACGATACGTGATATATGGCTGAAATTATAATTGATATTTATTACAATTTTATAAATTCAGACATAATTATATAACTCTCTAAATAGTATAGATTGTGTAATCACTAACATTATAATGGATTACACATAAAGAGTTTATATTGAAATATTCATTTTAAGTTTCTCAGGTTTTAAGTTTTTGTTACTTTTAAGTGAATGGAATTATTAATTTACTAAGGCAATATCTAACAGTGAACATACATTTCAGTTATTTTCATTATGACTATATATCAAACATTTATTTTCCTATATAACACAATTTTCAGCATTGTTTTTATCGAATTTATTGTAAACATGTTGAAAATAAATATTTTAAAGTGTGATGAGGGGATAATTTCGTAGGTGCTTTCCAATTATAAAGTATCTAATTTATTATTACATCTTTAATACATTCTATTCAATTTGATTTTTGCCAGTATTTAACGTTATATCGAAATTCACAGAATTTGTAGCATATAGACAAAATACCAGATTATGGTGGGGAAATTTCATTTACAAAAATTTCAATATTTCAAAAAAAAAATAATATTCTTAGCATATCTATAGAATTATATTATTAGCGATCACTTCGTAGATCCTTGATTCTAGAAAATATCCTAAAATCCTCGAGGTGTCATTTCCTGAAAATTTGAACGCATCGTTACCTATAAGGCAGCTAAAAGTTTGAAACCATTCTTGCATACTTCACAAGACAGGAAAAAGTAATAGTTAGGCTTTTTTGAATGTTTATCGAACAAATAACGATTCTGTTTGAAAAGACAACTTAATTTTTTTGGAATTTATAAGTGACATTGACATCGATAAAGAAAGAACAATAACATTCTAGACTATAGATATATAAAGGGTAGTGAGTTTGCGGATAAGTAATGATTCAGATGTTTTTCATTAAGTCATCAATTCAAAAAAAATTATTTAATTTATTTATTCATACTTTGGTAATAGAGTTCGACTCTACATGTCAGCAAAGTGAATAAACATTAATTACAAGTTCAGTACTACACATTTGACATCGTCATCAGTAGAATAAAGTTTGTATTTATTTTCAAAGACCTATGATAAAAACAAACATGTACATGAATCACAATTTATAGTGTAGTATTTCATACTCTTATTATCGCCTACAAAATAGGATTAAATAATTTTTTAATACTTGATTTTAAAATGTTTTCAAATGTCGATCATAGATGAAAACTTCAAAAAAGCTCTTGATACAATAAACCAGTGTCCAGTTCCGGCAGTCTCGTGGTGTGCGCCAGATCAGGATGTTATGGAAAAATGTGGAAGAATGAAAATAGCTTTAGAGTCGATCAGGGTTCAACCTTCATTTAATTGTATTTATGGTGAATCTATTCCAAATTGTATGAATTTGGTCAGTGAAGGATATGCCGATATGATGACATTAGACGCTGCTGAACTTTTCATCGGTGGGAAATATATGGATCTTGTTCCAATTGCAATTGAGTGGGTGAATATTTCTTTATAACTAACCTTTTGTTTCACAAACACAAATATTACTTTTAAAAACTTCATTCTTTATTCTAAACTGAGAGTGGTATTTATATCCATCATGAGATTTCAAACGATGAAAATATGCCAATAAAGTAGTACCGAAAATAATGCTAAACTAGAGAAGAAAAAAAATATATTTATTAGAAAAGATAAAGTCTCAGACAGTTCAATAAACAGAGGTCAACCAATATCTTTTATCGCCCACCTTTTTGGATCTAGATTTAAATTGAAATTATTTACTGAATTTCATTAAGCGTATTCCAATCTTAAAACCTGTGATGTTTATGTTAAATTAATGTCAAAGTTTTATCCGGGAAAATTATGTTTAATTTATAATTTGTTTGTTATGGATGTCCGTCCGATCATCAATAGACTAAATTGAAAAAAAAATTGAATAAAATATTAAATAAAATTTTTTAATTTTGTGTGTAAATTATTTCAATGTTAGGGTGGTAATAACAAGAAATACAGAAATAAAATTTAAAAAATTAATAATCAACATTATTTAAAAAATTTTAAAAATCTAGAAATCCACATTTTCTGAAAGCAAGGTATATGAAGTTACAAAAACGCTTAAATACAGATTCAATAATTATAAGTTAATGCAAGGTCGAGGGAAACGTAATTGTGAAAATACAAATGAATTAATTAAATAATTAATTAAAACTTTGTTGACTATATCAAAGTCGCAGTAGAATAAAGCAATTCCTTATATTTGTTAAAAGATGTTGAAAATCTGGATCATTAAACGCACGTAATTTATGCGAGCATAACATATAAAAGTAAATAAAATCTTGGTAAAAACCGCAAATTACGGTAATAACAATAATAATAATAATAATAATAATAATAATAATAATAATAATAATAATAATAATAATAATAATAATAATAATAATAATAATAATAATAATAATAATAATAATAATAATAATAATAATAATAATAATAATAATAATAATAATAATAATAATAATAATAATAATAATAATAATAATAATAATAATAATAATAATAAAGAGAAACTATTAAAACCGATTGTATACTTCAATTAATTTGAAATTGTTGACTTCGGATATTTAATATCTGACGTAGCATTTCGTTGAGACGCAACGGATTGAGCGAGACCTTGATGTTGTAGTTTTCATGGTCAGTTTTATTGCCAAATTTCAAATTCAACTTTCGTAATTGGTTGTCTGGATATTCTAATCGAACTAGATGACGTACAAGTACAGAGATGAAGAAATTATTTGATTAAATATATATATAATGTATGAAATTCGTTACTTAATCGCTTCGTTTAATAAACAAATGGATTGAATGTCAAAGTGAATACGAGTTGATAACTTTCTGGGAAAATTCTGTTCCATGTCTGAATGAGATTTCGGTATCGGCCAAAGTTGAAATGAATAAATATTTCGTTAATATTACTAATAGTATTAATTACAATCATCACTAGCGGTCATGCTTCATTGACTTTGATTAAGAATTGAAAAAATTGTGATTTTTTGGAATTGACAAATCAACACTTTCCTTTCAATAGATGAAAGAGTACTGTATGCAATTTTATTATTAACATTTTGTTATTTTAGATTTTATGGGGACAGTACGGATTATTATGGTGTGGCTGTAGTGAAAGAGATGGATAAAGGGATTTTGATTTCAAATTGGTACAATAAAAAGACTTGCCATGGAGGTATTGGAAGAGCTGTCGGGTGGGTACTCCCAGTATTAATCGCATTAAACACCCAGCAACTGGTGATTCAGGACAGGAACCTTATTTCATCATTCGGTAGGAATTTGATTCTTCAATGTCTAAATTGTTATTCAATTTCGGTTGTTTTTATTTTCTTGTAGAATTTGCTTTGGTTGATATTTTGTCTCATATTTGGAAAATAACTTAAATAACAGAAATAACTTAAACATTACAGAATGGTAAAATGTTTGATTCTTGGGATTTTTCATGTTTCTTTCTTGATTTGATTGCACTAAATTTTCACAAAAATACAAGTTGTCTCAGAAAAAATAAGTGTAACCTATCAACAATCTATGTGTCAATATTTTAAGCTTGATTAGTAAATAAGCACTAGAAAATTTTATAATTACAGATTATACAAGAATAGGGAAAAGTAAGCCACCTAGACAGCGCTCTGAATTACTGAATAAAGTCTAACTCGTCCAAACGACGTGTCATGCGTCGTCGGAAATTTTGATATGATTTCAACGGTAATTTGAGGATTCACTGGGCAAAATAACAACGAAGATGAGCCCCTGCAGAAATGTTTTCTCCCTGTCAAAAAATATATTCTTAATGAACGTAATTAACGATTTACCTTACCCGCATTAGTTTTACAAGAACATTTTTACTGTTGAACGTTAATTATTTACAGCAAAACCTTTTTCTCAAATTTTCCACCTAAGTAAAAGCAAAAAAAAATAATATTAATGGCGTAGTTAAGAGAATTTCGTTGGAATTTACTTCATCTTGGTTCTAATCTATTATTTCATGTATACATCAGTTATATCAAGTTTCAATAAGATGAAGATAATTGGAACACTAATATATGTCGTCAGATACATTATGGATGACTTTCTCAATATTTCTCAGCTAATACGCATAACATCTGTAATTATTCTACATTAATACATCGAGTTCCGACCATTATAAGAAAAAGTATACACAGAGACGAAACTTGGATAGCATACATTTATAAGCTAGAACATTACAATAATTTTTTATTGTATAGTAAGCTTGACACCAGACTAATAAAAGAGGTGGCCTTTTTAATTGAGTGGAAACTGAGAAAAGTGTATACCCATAGTAGCCACTGTGTTAGTAACTCTTTCTTTTCTTACAAAACGTTTCTACATTTACGAACTTCAGTAGTAGAGAAAATTACAATATTTCTATTTTTAAATTACAAAATTGTATTTTTCAAATATCTAGAATCAACTATAGATCAACGGTTCTTAAACGTGGGTCGCGGAGCATTTTGACAAATTGAGGCAAATTTAATATTCATTGAAAATTTTTTACATTTCAAGCGAATTTTAGCTTAAAATTTGCTTTATAAGAAAATTCTTATGACTATTAATCAAAAATAGCTTTTTTAATGATCATTCAGAAGAAAGTTTAAAAATTAAATTTGTTTATTCTTAAGAGTATTGTTTAAAATATTCAATTCAAAAAATGAATACAGAAATTTACATAATTTAAAAAACTGTATTATAACTTTCTATTTAAAAAAATTATTAAAATTGAAAAATTATATTCCTCATTATGAAAAAGCATGAATATAAAGAAGAATATTTGGATTTGGGATTTACATATATAATTGTAAAAATTGTAACTTAAATTTTTTTGAGTACTTTAATTATTTAAAAAATTTTTTGGGTCTTTTGGAGAAATATTTTAGGATTTTGGGTTGTGACCAAAAATCCTTAAGAACCGCTGCTATAGATTCATGTAAACTTACTATAAAATTAGAACTTATTTCTATTATTTATTAAAAAGTTATTAATACATTTAGGTTATAAATGAAATTTCAGTTAAATAATAATTATATGTTATTGTTATTTATTATAAGAACATTTTGACTTCCAATTTCACCACTGATTATTTTTTCCATTAAATTTATTAAAAAGAGTTTGAAGACTATAAATCAGTAATATATCGATGTTTGTTGATACTGAAGAACTTTCGGCACTGCCTTTTTCACTTGAAAATTCACTTAAAAAAGGCAGTGCCGAAAATTCTTCAGTATCAAAAAACATCGATATATTACTGATTTATAGTCTTCAAACTCTCTTTTTAATATATTGTTATTTAATTTTAAATCTTTATATGGCACAATTTCTGTGTTGCTGGTAGTTCAGAAGACATGTTGTTGTTGTTTTTTAAATTTGAAAAAGTGAATTTTTATATTAATGTTATTCAAACAAAATCACACTCGAGAATTTAAATATACAATCTAATACAGTAGTTTCCAACCCGGGAGGCGCCAAAACCTTTGGGTAAAAAAATGATTTTCATACTATAATATCTACAAATAAATAATACTTCATATTGTAACGAAACTGTAAAAAATCAGTAAATAAATACTTAATTTTATTTTTATTAAATTTCTATAAATACATTTAATTCGTATATAAAAATTATCCGAAGAGGAAGATTTAAAAATTGGCGCCTTTGCAACGCTCTGTTTCGGTAATGTACAAAACGCCCGCTAGTTGCACGAAACAATAACCTCAAATTTATAAGTCACTCGTCGCAAAAGTGTCAACTGAAGCGAATTGGCGGGTGTGTTATTGTTATTATCGTGATTTCTTCCTGAAAATAATCGTTAGTATATTTTCCTATTTATTTTAAATTATATCAATAAAATATTTTTAGACAAATGCATAAATTTTTGAGTGGGTACAAGAGAAAAGTCGACAATAATGAAGATAATTATGCTGATACAAGTAGGAATAATATGAGAAAAGAAGGAGGTATCTCCCAAGAAAAGACAATACTGTTCATCATATTTATCGTTAGGATTTACAAGTGTTGTTATAGATGGCTCGGAAAAACCAATGTGTTTGTTGTGTTTGAAAATCTTGGCTTCAGATAGTATGAGACCAGTAAAATTAAAACGACACCATGAAACTCTACACCCTGAATATGTTAACAAGCCCACAGATTTTTTTCAAAGAAAATTGCACGAGAAAAATATTCAAAAAGAAACGTTCAAAAAAATATATTAAAAAAAAGATGGGGAGGCGCCAAGAAAAAAATCTTTTGGAGGGAGGCGCGGTAGCATAAAGGTTGGAAACCGCTGATCTAATATATAAAATTTAATATATAGAAAAAAGTGTTTCAGCGGGCACTACAATCGATATTACAATTCATTAAATCTGATTATATAGAATTACAACTTCATAACAGATTGTAAAACCACAGGTTAAATTCACGCTTGTAAAGTATGACAATGTTTTTGATCGGCTTCTGTCTATCAAGATTTTTGATTTTTACTTCAGTATCTACTTTCGACAATAAGAATTTGCTGTAGGAAATAACCAATTAGAAATAATAAATTTCTCTTCAAGTCAGCGGTGATTAAACTATTTTTAGAAATTTCTGATTTTGATCAAATTAATCAAAACAGTTTTATAATATTAAAACCAATAAAAATCAAATTATTTCTCCCCATAGTCAATTGAATTTTGTTGTTTTCATTAAATTATATTTAAAAATTTTAATTCCAATTTCGACCATCAAGAAGGTAATCAGAACAATTTTACAACATTAAAATAATTAATAATAATAATAATAATAATAATAATAATAATAATAATAATAATAATAATAATAATAATAATAATAATAATAATAATAATAATAATAATAATAATAATAATAATAATAATAATAATAATAATAATAATAATAATAATAATAATAATTATAATAATAATAATAATAATAATAATAATAATAATAATAATAATAATAATAATAATAATAATAATAATAATTATAATAATATGAACATATAAAATTACTTCATTATCTTTAGTACTCTACTTTATGTCCAGTTGAAATTTAATTAATCTACATTGAAATAATATATTATCGAAGATTAATAACTTAATTAAACTTATTGTACAATTATTTTGTTTATCACCTTTAAATAAGAATAAAGTTGATTATATTTCATAGCTCAGCTTGTTTCTCGAGCATGTATTCCTGGAATTCTTGACCTGGAATTCAATCCCGACCAGAAACATCCTATAAATCTTTGTGAAATTTGCAGTGGTGGAGGAGCAGATTTATGTATGGCATCGAGTGTAGAAGCCCAATTCACTGAATCTGGAGCTTTTGTGTGTTTGTTGGAAATCGGAGATTTGGCTTTCGTTAAACATTTCACAGTTTACGATAATACTGAAGGACGGTTAGCACTTGTTTTCAAATTCGAATCAATTTCAAAATATTATAATATTCATTTAAATAGCAAATTAATATAATTAATATTAGTGACAAATGGTTAAAAGTGGCGTAGAAACTTTGCGGTAGTATTACAGGCGGAAAATGAAAAAAATGACAGTCATCCGTGGAGACATCGCCTACTTATTTGTCTAGACTCTAGAGCATGAGAAATTTAGAGCAACTATTTAATTCTGTTTGACCACGGTGACAGTGCCGTACCATAGCATGTGCAACAAGGGTGGTCGCACTTGGCCACTTATGTTTTAGGGGCCCCAAAGCAAAAATACCACAAATTGAAAGAAAATAAACAAAGATGAAAATTTTAAAAATTCATTTGACTTTCATACAAATCGATAAAACGTTAAACAAATATACACAATAATTCAATTGTTTTTCGCTACAAAAATTGTTTCCTGTTATCTGCTAAGAAAGTAGGCCTAACCAAAAAATTTAAAACTATTTTAAGCATTTCTTCTTTTAGTTTTCTGCACAAGGCCCGCAAAAGTTTTAGCACGGTAATCACTTTGAGGCCGGCCTCAATGAACTGTAAAATGTGGCAAATGAAGATTTTAATACCAATATCTTAAGAATAATATTGGTGTCAACTACCATAATCCATGCCTTCTAAGATTTATAATGTTATTTATTAAGTTAAAGGAATTTGATAAAAATACTTGAATTATGGTCAAGGTTTTTGGTAAACTGTCAAACTCATGAATGTCAATAATGATAAAATTGTCCTTCAATTGAAATTATTTATGGGTAGATATTTTAAATTTATTTCAAATTTATTTTTTTTTCAATTATAATCAATCATTAATTTTATAAGAACTTTTTTTTCTAATTTCACCACTGATTATTTTTTCCATTAAATTTATTAAAAAGAGAGTTTGAAGACTATAAATCAGTAATATATCGATGTTTGTTGATACTCACGAATTTTCGGCACTACCTTTTATATAATTAATAAAGTTGTTTAAAAATCCTTGAATTATATAGTTATTATACCTGATGATGACAGGAAAACTGTCGAAATATATCGTGAAAAGAATGTTTTATTGGAATTTTCTTATAATTAAATCATTACCATGTATGTTTATCTATTTATTTCTCATTAATATTTCTAA